>JARFIW010001359.1:600000-781562 GCA_036346225.1 Platerodrilus igneus
TAATGTTAATAAAACTTTTAAATTCAAACTCTTGTATGCGAGTTAAGTTCATCTGAAGATGTACCGCCACAGGGTGCCTACCAATTATTTTTGTGTACAGATGCCTTACTTACGTTTTGCCGTATTATTTTGATCAAATAAGCGACACGGCGTTACACTACTTCCTCCACCTCCTTAGCGCATCTCTTGGCCGGTTACAATTATACCATTTCTGTTTTCAATTCCAACATGTTTCTCCTCTTTAGGTTTTTCTGTGTGCTCATCCATCGACTGCACGCCTTTCTTCACAAGATCTTAAGAAATTGTTTTTCTAATTCTCCGATCTAATTACATTTTCTCCTTCATCAATTTTTCTTTTTTCCTTCTCCGTGTGTTTAACAAGTTCTTTCTTAAGTTGTTGTACAGTTTAGACCCTCTTCCGATATCGCATGTTTCACGTTCACATTCCGTTGATTTTCATTATCATCTTACAGTACAGATAAGGATGACTAATTACAAAAGTATTTCAATCCAATAAACTATTCAAATGATGAGTTAAATGCAAAACTGCGAAAAATCTAACCACTTGATTAGAAAAGTAAATATCGTGCTTTTAGAGTACACAGAAGAACATTTTACGAGATAGGGTTTTACCTCTGGATATAAAAGCTTTCCCACATCCGCTAGAATTTTGTCAAATATTTGTTCGGCTTAAAAGCTTACCGCTGTATAGCTCTACAAACTGTAAACATTAGAGAGTTGAAAATCAAGAAAATTTAGATTTTATTATCGCTCTATCCTCTATCCAAAAGTGGTGTATAATACAAAGTAAACATTGCGCCTATTCTGTGTTAATAGTAACTTCTAATATAATTAATGAAATTGTGTGAAGTTATCCACGGTTTTCTAACAATGGCATTTTAAATCCTTGAAAATGTGATTTTCGTGCATATAATAAATACAAGGTGCGTTTCAAAATAAACATCACTTTTTCAAAACGAAAACGAGCTTATTTTTTTGGAAAAACTCATTTATTTCATTCAATATAATCTTCTTACAGCGATTTGCAGGGTCAAAAGGTATATCTACGGAGAGTTTCAGATCGTCTGGAGAGATGTCCTTGAGAACATCGGTGCAAGCCTTTTAGATGACCTCCACTTTGGCATAGCGCTTTTCTTTTATCGGCAAATGCATTATACAGAATAGGTAGAAATCAGACTGTGCTAAATAAGATGAATACGGCAAGTAGTGGTTAAAATGCGATTTTTAGTCACAAAATAAGTCACAAGTGACAATCGATAAGTGGCGCATTGCCATGTAACAAGCGCCAACTTCCTGGTTCACGACATTCTTACCAAATACGACTAATACGCCACACAAACCTGTAAGAAGTCTTCAAAACTACCCGTTTTGAGCTTCTTAAGAATCAGGCTCGGAACACAGCGCTTTTTACTAAAAACTGAAATAATCTCTGAAAGCTAAATTTTTTACTGAGACTGACATTTCTCTCAAAAACTTACTAACGCCCACTATTTTAAAAAACAGAACAGATAAAACATTCCAATTCGAATATCACTCCCACCTTAAATTACCAACATAGAAATCATGGATAAATCAACAACAGCTATAATATAGAATCACTCCAAATAAACTTAGCCTAATTGGTGCGCGCTCTTCCCGACCGCTTCTGGTAGTGTAGCTCACAGATACATTTGAGGAGTGTGCACGGCATGTCGCATTTCCTCTTTTAAATTTCCCCCTTTATCTAGTGTTTCAGTGCCCTGTTGAAATTGCAAGGAATACAATCTTTGAACAGTACATAAATATTCGCCACCTTTTGTCCGCAATCGAGCAACGCGAGTTTTTCCATCCCTACCAACAAAACTGCCAAAATTCTTGCATTTATGGAGTCAAGAGAATCAAATCACTACCGTCTTCGACTACATATGTTAATGGCCTGGAATTGATGATAGCCTCGCAGTCGCATAATATAGTATTTATTTATTTATTTGTTCCAACGTTCCAGTAGTCTGCTACCTGAAATTTAAGCAGACCTGGCTTCCCCACAGAAAGTAACCATCATGTGTTATGTGTGTGGGGGGGGGGGTGTTGTGTGAATGTGTGTTGTGTGTGATGTTGGTCCGTGTTACGTTCCCCCTCTAGGACCAGGACCATCGGCAGCCGGATATCCCAGTTGTCAAGGAAGAACGCACAACGGACATTGCCTTGTCAGTCCGTATAAAGCTCCTCATAATACAACACCTCCTTTCCTGAAACTCGCTTCAATAGATCTTTTACTATGCGTATCAATCGCTCCCACCAGCCGCCCCATCATGCACCTTACGCGGACTAAATTTCCACTGAATCCCCTTCATCGTACAGGCTTCCACTACTACTTTCCAGTCTATACATTTAAGTGCTTCGGCGCCACCCACAAAATTCAGTCCTTATCTGAATAAACTATATTTGGACGTCTCCACCTATTGATGAACCTTTAAAAGATTCCAAAAAATAGCTGTGGACATTGTTAACACCAATTCTAAATGTACAGCTCGATACACAGCACACGTGTACAACGTGATCCAACATTTCTTGCCACTTTTTAAATAGAGTCCGGCCACATCAACCCCGGCAATCTCAAACATGTCGGTATTATTTACCCTATCTGGTGGAAGTGGCGCACACTCTACCGAAAATGGCTGTGAATTAAATTTTCGACATTTAACGCATTCATCCAGTACATGTCGTATCGTTCTACGACTTCTTAAAATTCAGTATCTTTCTCTCAGATTGGCCATGAGCTGATGGAGTCCGATGGATATGCAGCGTTTAAATAACTAGGGATGGTCTCGGGCTCGGGGTTTCGGGCCGGCCCGGCCCGATTTAGGGCTCGAATCCGGGCCGGGCCATTGACTACTTTATTCGGACCGGGCCTATCTTTTTTCGGGCCGGGCCGGGCCAAACGACTCGGGCCGGCCCGAACTTTTCGGGCCGAAAAACGCACGAGTAGATACTCCATCGTCCCTTCACTTCTATCTCACAAAGAGTAAGTAAACGTTATTAATTATATTTTCACCTAGTGTCTTCATGAACCCATTAATAATCAGTTTTTCGTCTTATTTAGTGTAAAGGAGACGTGAAATTATAACTCACTTCTTATACCGAATATTTTTTTCTAGTCCTATTTAATGTTCCTCATGTTGTACTTTAGGCAAGTTAGAAATGCCCAGGAACATCAAACTAGGTGATTTATTCATAATTCAAAAATTTGCACGATTTACATTATGTATATGTATATACTTCAAATTTCAATCATGCGCCGAACGTCGATATTATCAATCGCGTGTATATTTTATGTCTACTGCCTAAAACACTAGAGAGTTGCTGCAACATTCATTTTACCAATTTTTTAATAAAGTTTTCCCTTATTTGACATTTACACATGCGCAATTACACCTTTAATGTTTGTACTTTATTAAAATACAGAACACCTTTATTTAATTTAAATTCAGGTAGGGAATGCTTTTATTTAAGGCGCCTTAACTTTGACATATGCCAAATGCCTAACGCACAAACATATATTTAATTGTCTGCTTTTTGTATAAATATAGCGACATAAATGGTTTTTTGTAGTGTTGTTTCCGTAATTAAATTTAGAAATATAATGTCCAAGTTTATAACACGAAAAAGATATAAAACGTCAACGCTCTAAATACGAGGATGCTGTTTTGTAAAGCTTTTCCTAGAAGTAAGCTGTAAAAATCCTTTTGAAAACAGATATACTATATGCTTGGGAAGAAGTAAAAACAGTGTTTTGAAGTAAACTCGAAAAGTATTCCGTGAAAACACTTTGACAACACATACAAATGTTATCGAATCTGTGGGAAATGCAAGACTCAAATAACAAAAAAGGTTCATCTTTGTGTGAATACAATTTCTTTGATTTTTTTCCAATATAGTTAAACATGTATTACAGGACACCTTATCACAAAAGAGATTAATTCTTTATTCATTTTTAAAACATAACTATAGATATAGAATACTAAACATATATGTCGGAATAAAGAGTAAAGGAAAAAACACTTGCACTAACACTCCTTTAGATTAGATGCAAACTTTTAAAAAAGGATACTTTATTTGAAGATTCTTTTAATAAAGTCTGTTTGGAATGAGTTCGCAATAACTCTCTAATTTCAAATAGGTAATTTTAGTAAAATTCTTTGAAGTAGGAACGACAAAATAAAGCGGACGCAAATTTATTATAAAGGTTATTATAAAGGTACGTTAAGCGTACAATTTCATAAACATTGAAAATTGCTAAACATTTTGTTCCTTTGTTACTTATTTCTAGGAATTTTTAAAGAATTGTTACGTTTATTTTCAGCATAAATTAATTGCCCTATTTTTCTCCCTTAGTAATTCAATACCCCGCTAGAATAAATTCTGCTTCTACTATTAAATCCTTCAACATAATTAATAATAAACACGCTCTCGAATAAATTCCTCAACTTACATCTAGTTGCTTTGAAACGACAAGTTTATGCAACAACTAATAGTTATATCCTGTTTCAGGTACCCGTTATCTTGGTATACATTACGACCGCCTATTATGGATTTCTCTATTGTTTCAATGTAAAGACTTGTTGAAATAAGGTCGCACACTATCCGACAAAACCCGGGTTTTCCAGTTTTAATTGTGCGTCGACATATTTTCTACATTATTCGTCATCGTATTTCAAAAGCAATGCACGTCTGTTTATTTTCTGTTCGACAACTAGAGGTGTCTTGCGTGGATTGCCTTTTTTAGCTGGAGGCCAAAAAGGTTCTTCCTTTCTGTAGACCAACTGCTTTTGTCCGTAGATCGTTGCTGTAGTTACGATGGCAGGGTGAATGGATCCTAAATACCGCTGCGTTTCTGTATTGACTCACCCCCGACGGTTTTCAAGCTAAGTATCCGGACATCTACAGGTATGCAACTCGTTTTCTTTTGTGTGTGTCAATGGGATATTCCGTATCAACGTTTGCTGTAGTTATGTGACAAGAAACGTCACATTGTAGAACTATTGTCCGTTGCTGCTAATCGATATTATCGCTCTACATGTGTGATTTAGCTGTATTAAAAATATTGGACAGACACACGCTTATTCCTTTGTACTGATTGGTTTATTTTACAAACGGTACTATGTACGATTTAAGAGATGTCTGACAAAAGCTCCCACATGTTAATTCTTTCCTGTTAATTAGTTATTTTACAAAAAGTATTAGGTGAAACTTTAAAAACGCTTGACAAAAGCACTCACAGGTTTATTTACTACTGATTAATTTTATTTTGTGTAAATACGAGATGCGCACTTCGTATATAATGTACTAAATTGTTCATATCACCTAACTGTTTGCTTTGAAATAGTAACGCTCTTGCTTGTTTGTACATAATCCGTTATTTATTTTTATTTGTTAATAGATAATCGTGGGCGATGTGTTTTTTGTTTCTTTCTGGTATGTAGGCAAATCCCCCCACTTTCGCGTTTAATAGTTAGCCTGGTATTTACTTTTCTTCCGGCTACGTCTAGGTACGTAGCAGAATCAAAAATCAAATGATATTCTACGATATGTTCCACAGGCGTCGCCGTAGATCAATGTAGTAAGCGTAAAAGACTACGGATCTCAAGGGCATGGGTTCGAATCCCGACACGGCCGACTGCTTAAAAAATGACAGGTGAGCATTTTTCACAAAAATTACGCCCTCGTTCGGATGAGAGGTTAAATGGGGGTCCCGTGTGTGAGTGTTGCCACGCACGTTAAAGATCCCTACCTTGCCTGGAACAACAAGGGTTCGGCAAAATTCTAAATTTCCAGGCAACAAAAAACTCGCCTCCTGGCCAATGTAGTACCTTCGGGTGGAGCATTGGAAATGTAAATGAACGGTATGTTCCACAAGTATCGTGATTGTAATTCAAAATCATTATACTCTTAAATTAAACAAAAGAGTGATAGTTACTTGTTGAACACAACAGAAAAAAATATCTTCTCATTCGCTGAATGAAAGTCGGGCCGGCCCGGTCCGCCGGGCCGGGCCGTCAATTTTCATTTCGGGTCGGGCCTCGGGCCGGGCCGGTTACCTTTCTGCGTCGAGTGTGGCAAGAGGTAAGTAAATAATTTTAATCTACCCACGGTTAAAACTACACCCGACTTGTGTTTGTCCTGTGATAGCTTCAACAAAATTAAAACATCAATCAGACTAGAAATTTGACTTATTTAATCCATAATAAATTTGAAATTAAATCAACTAAAATTAAATTTTGTGTTTTGTGATTCCAGGTTATCAGTTAGATACATAACTTTTTTCAATAAATCGAACCTTCCCATTTGGAAAATATAAGGCTTCTGTCATCTTTGGGTGGAACAGTGCCGCCTGAAATTTATTTTGAAGGAGTGGAGGATCGCAAGCCACACCGTCGTTGACTGGGCTAGTTTTTGTCGGGAAGTAGTATTCGATGCATTTATAACGAAGGCCAGTAAAATTGGAGGTCCCGGCAAAATGTAAGCTAATAATTTTCGATACATCCTTTCGTTAAAACCATCTAGATTAATAAATTAAAACATTTCTTGTCTCATTTGCAGCGTTGAAATAGACGAGTCAAAGTTTGGGAAACGGAAATACCATCGAGGTCACATAGTCGAAGGAGCATAGGTTTTCGGGGACATTGAAAGAAGATCGGACAAAACTTTTATGGTTGTTGTCGAAGATCGCACTTGTCATAGCACGCGGGCCATATTTTCTTCACTAAACATTTCGGGGGCCAAGAAGGTTGATAAATGGAAAGTCAATTTAAGTTAATTAAAAAAATATTTTATTTATACTAAAAAGAAAACTTTAAAATATTCGTAATATACTAATGAGAACACTGTGGCTGTAATTGTTTAGGAACAATATCTTTTATGTCCAGATCAATATTTGTTGTGGCAAGTCTAATTATATCTTTCAAACTGTTTCTATATTTTGACTTTATATATGCGCGCAAGCAGATATATGTACTTCCGAACATTGATACAATTTGAAGTCCAATATCTCTCAATTTTGGATATTTATCTTTATCTAAAATTTTAATATTTCTGTTCCAGTTACTCCACGAAATGTAAAAAATGGGTCAGCCTGCAGGTCGCATAATTCTATTTGATATTTAAGATCAACGGAGTTCATATCAATATTAATAATAATAACGTTTCTCAACTTCTTGGGAATAAAGTGAAACCGACAAATGAGCGATTTGGATTATGGCTGTTGACAGAAAAATATGTGCAACAATAATCTGGTAACAGATATTGGTAATATTTGTTATGTCGAAGGCGAACAGATGCTAACTGGTGGACTACACACACCAATTACAGAATCATTTTGTGACAATATAATGTTGGTTAAAATTTGCGATTTTTCTGGTGCATTTAACAGCTATCTACGAAGAAAGTTTGACCGATTTGTTTCCGCTAGGCATGGTGTTAAAGCTAAGCTCCCGTTTTCTCTGGAAAGCACTAACAAGATGGGTCAGAGAGTAAAAGAAATTATCGGAAAAGAAGACCTCAAATGCATTAATAAAATATTCCAAAATCCTATATGTGTTCCATACAAAGTGGAACTAGCAGATGTTAAGTTGGAAACTTTATTGGAGGAACTACCAGATATATTAGACGAACTCGAAAAAGATTATTTCTATCTTTTTGACATGGATGTAACCCAAGATTTTGCGGGTATATTTAGCAAGATGGAGATGTGTAATTATTTAACTACAAACCATAACTTTTGCGATAAGGGCGAATACGAAGAAAAGTGTAATATTATAGTTGACAACGATAAAACTGTAGGAATTGATTGTTTAACATGGCTAACAACCAATGCAAGAATTAAGATATACAACAAATTTGTGTGTCAGATAACAAGTCCTGGTGTTAATAAACAACTTGGCAATCATATACTAGATTTTTTACGTTGTCCAGATGTACGTTTAAGGGAAACATTTGCGTCTACTTTGGCCAAAGAACATGGTATTACGCGATTGGAAGCGACAATATACAATTGTGCAATTGGAAGCTATGTCAGTGTGGAACGGGTGTATAATCCCTTAAAAGACTGTTTAACGTTATTGGAAGATAGTAAGTTATACTTCCTAAAGGCGCCAATGTACTCGGTACCACTTGCCAAAATGTGGAGTAAGCTATCGGACAAGCTACAAAATAGCTGCTGTTTAGTGTATAATAACCTGCTACAGTACGTGCATTGGGGTAATGGTAATACAAAGAAATTGACGGGCTTGCAAATTAAGTTGTCCGAAAAACCAAAAGAAAGGGAAACATTGATAAAGTACGTGCTTCCGGCTTTTAGTTTTAACTATTTACCCATAAATTATTTGGAGATAGTAGAGGAGGAAGACAGCCAAGATAAAATAAAAATCTTACACAAGTGCTACATTAAAGCAGCTAGTACATATTTTACACAATCTGCAACACCATATTCTACAATTTCAAAAGAAATAGTCATTTCGGAATTGGGATTGATAAATACACCTAACATTCGCCCAGAGGTTGTACGTCAACGCGCAAATATTGGTAGTAAACTCTATCCGTTTACGCTAAAGAAAATTGTCCCATTATGCATGCCATACGCTGTAAGTGGAAGAAAAGACAACTGGAATTAGAGGAAATGGATGCAAAAGGCGAAAATTGGACTACATGGAAAACACTGCGACAATACGCGAACAATACAAAGATGTGTTAGACAAAGAACATCTTATTAGAGAAAATGAGGAAGAATTAAAAGATTATTTTATGTGTCGATGGACTGACTTAGATACATCCGGGTTGTACAAGCTGTATGCATTTGCGGTTAGTAAGAAAGACTCTTTTAGTTATGTAGGCGTTCTTGCAGAAAAGGATGGTACTAAATCCGTAAACTTTTTAAAAGGTTATTCTAAAAACGTATTTATCAAAATGGCAGATAACAAAGACGAACTAAGGAATGCGGGTTTCGTAACCTTGGCGTACACCACACGCAAAGGGGTTCCGCTAAACATTGTATATTTGCCTAGTAAAGAACCTTTCGGATCATTTAAAACCGAGGGTCTTACAATCTATAACAACCATATATTTCCAAAAGTGGTGGATATGCAACTACACAACGGTGTGTGGGAGAAAAAAGGATTTCCTCCAATACCGACAAGAAGAAGTCGATCAAGCTAACAAGATACGTATGCAGGATATAGTAGGAAAGCTGCGATTAAAAGATTGTCACAAGCTGCAAGAATTACACGAAGGAATGGATCTGGTTGTCGGCGGAATCAAAGACTTTAAATATAGAGGTAACCTTCGATACATTTTACAATTCGAAAACCTAGATGGTCTTTATGTATCAAACTATTGATTAGAAAAGGAGATAGAAGACTTGGGTGTCGATTTAAATTTTAAGCTGCGAATAAAATTAGATAAAATTAAAACCACTGCAAACAAACATAAAGAAAGGACTGTCTTCTGTGTATAACTTTGTATTAAAATTAAGTTTAAATGACTCCATGCTTGGCATTAAATATTTTTAAAATTGTTATGTATAATGTCAGAATAAACATTTTATAATAGTATATAACATTGTTCTTTATTTATAAAAGGCTGTGACGTTATCCCGTAATAGCACTCGCACAGAGAGGGGTGCGCATGGGCAGCGAGCATGGGCAGGGGTGGGTACGCGCAGGGGTGCGCATGGGCAGGGGTGTGCATGCGCAGGGGTGCTCATGGGCTGGGATGTGTCTGGGCGTACACGAGGGAAGCGGATGTTAACAGTCACCAAGCATCCAATTCTTTATTTGGATGGTATCGAGTACTTGCCTGCGTATCTATCCGGAGTAAAAAATACGATTTGTACACGTAGCTTATTAATAAAATTAGTTTATCGAGGGAAGATGACAAAAGGTACATCATTCCTAATAGTACAACAATCTACGCATGGGGGTGTAAAGATATAAGATAGTTGTTTATATTTGTATGGATTTTGTAAATCTATTGTATATATTAGTTTTAAGATTCCATAATTTTTAAGTTCTTCTCCCACCTTCCAAATCCTTCCGGCTTCTATCCTGGTTGACAGAGTATACGTGTTATCTCCACGTGGTATTCGCGGGACACTGCGGTTTTAGATTTCTAGGGAAACGGTTGGTTAAAGCATATGTCTTGGTTAGCGGAAAAAAGGTTTTAAAGATGGAGTTAAATAAAGATGGGCAAAAATCAGTGATTTGGGTCTTTAAAAGGTATAACTTTGTATGGGGTGGTCCTATTTAAAATCTATTTACAGATTTGGGGTCCCTAGAAAAATTTAACATTAGTTGATACCTAGCAAAATATATTTATCTTAAAAGAGTGACTACCCAGCGTATAATAAATACAATATAACACTTGTCAACAAAAAAAGTTGTAGGGAAAATTAAAGACGTATTTAATGGGGGTCCAGTATTAGAATTTGTTGGTAGTAATGTTAAGTCGTACTGTATTGTAGGTGAGAAAGATACGATTAAAAAGATTAAAGGGGTCTCACGAATTGTAGTTAAGTAAAACCGAGGGTCTTACAACCTATAACGAGCATATACCTCCAAAAGGGGTAGGCATGCAACTACGCAGCAGTGCGCGGGAGAATAAGAATTCTCTCCAATAAGAAATTAAAGTTTCCATGTACGTAGCACCAGTCATTGGGTAACGGTAGAAATGTGGAACCTATAAAGACGATTATTAATTATGGTTTAGAAAAACAGTAGTTTTCGTGGACTAAATAAAATAGCTTAAACTGGTTAATGTATATGGCTACATATTCTCGTACATATCCACAAACATCTGCTTACGTTCGTATACGAACATGGCGATGCCGGTAGTTTTTGTTTAACAAATAGTAGGAAAGATACGTCAGGTGTTAGTGTGCGGAAGCCCATAGGATCGTTGAATTCAAAAAGAATGGTGCGGCGGGATGTATGGTGGTTCCTGCTAGAATAAGCGAAAGTAGTTAATCAATCGTATTAGATGTTTAAATAAGCGAAAGTGTAAAGGCCTACATAAACAAAAATTTAATTATCCGACAAAAAAGTGCGCGATGTGCTACACTTATAAAGAAAGTATGGAATGGTGCTTTTTAGCGGCCCTACCCGTAAAAAGGGCGACTGACTTTTTCAAGCAACTGCAAGAATAGCAGTAGCGCAGAGAAGGGGTATGCATGTATTATACAGTGCACAGTTGCTGCAAAATATGTTAGTTTACGCGTAGCTCGGATGTGTAATTGATCACGACTTAAAGATTCCTCGGAGGTTTAAAAATTCTCGGCCCATTGTCGTTTGAAAAATGTTTGTAAATTATCAGAACAGGAGCGGGTCGAAGTTTAAGTTAGATGGATGATTGACTGAGTTTTTTCAACCTTTTACGAGGGAATTGGAAGTTGACAGACATCGAGCATCTAATTCTCTATTTGGACGATATCAAGTACTTACCGGTTCTAGAAATCATTACGTGCGGTCGACCGCTATGCGAAAGTGTAAAAGCCTACAGAAGCAAAATTGAATTATCAGACGAAAAAGTGCGCGATGTGCTATAGAAAGAATGGAATGGTGCTTTGCATAGGTCCTAACAATAAAAAGGAGAGTGACTTTTTCTAGCAATTACAAGAATAGCAGTAGCGCGGCGAAGGGGTATGCATGTATTATACAGCGCATTGTTGCTATAAAATATGTTAGTTTACGAGAAGCTCGAACGTGCACAAATTAAATTTTAATCTATAATTAACCACGGTCGTAAAAATGAGGAATTAATGGTTAATTTTAATACCGCTAAGCATATACTTTCGCTTGGTGATTCATTTAGAAAATATTCAAGCCCACCATTTCCTAAAATATGACGTAGAAGTTATTTAAAATTAAATTGCTTTATTAGTAAGTATCCTGTAGACAACAAGTTGGTATTTCCTTAGTAATGGTTTAAAGTGTTTTTATTAAGTTTTTGGTTATAGTAGCACTGCATCTTCTACACCACGACTTGCACACAATTTGTGTGCGTGTGCTATCACCCTTTTGGATTTTTAATATGCACGCGATCCGTATAACATGGAAGACGTTTCCGATGTTTCTACTAACGGCATTCGCACCATCGACGATGCGAACCAGGTGCATGCATTGGCGCTAAATGTATTGGACGAGCAGCAAGGATTATGACGTCATTTAGTTCCCCGCTGAATCCTCAACTTCGTTCGGGTGTCTTTGGAAACCTTCGGCTTGCATTCTATAGGGTACATAAAGCAGGTGCGCAAGAGTAAACTCTTTAGTTATAAGTTAGTTCGCTTACAAGTTTAACCAAAGTGCTATAGTGCGGATTTTGTTTTGTACTAAAATGGTATCTGCAAACGTTTTTAAGTGCAACTCTTGCGGTGCTTCCTATACCTGGAAAAATGCTCTCAAACGGCACCAGACAAATATCGTGGTGTAACATCGTCTACGGTTAAGCTTATACATCCGTCCGCAGCAAAGTACTTAAACTGTGGGTCTTGCGGTACCGCTTTTACGAGAATGGACAGCTTACAGCGACACAAGGAAAAACAGCACGGTATGTCATTAAGCCGTAAACGTTCAGCTCCGCCAGCTGTTAAAGGGCCTTGTACGAAACAACCACGAATTATGTGTAAAGTATGCGATTTCGAAATGGAAAAGACTACCTATGCCGCACACTTGAGAAGCAACAGACATAAAAATGCATCAGTTACCGCTACTAACGACGATGGTGTAGAAATGATTAGTACAGCGTTGAACAACCGTATGGCTAGCTATCGCATAAGAACGCCAGTGTCGACGATGGAGTGTCCGAGTTTCTTTGGAAGCAGAAAGAGCGATTTATTCGATTAATAAATGAAAAAAGAATACAACATACAGCAATAAAAGTCTATTGCGAACTCTACGGCGTTTACACCAAAATGGGGGAAGAGACTACCGATGTGAAATCCTTTAACACAAAAAATGTGGTTATAACGTCTTCTAGTAATCTGAAAAATATGTACGAGGTCTTAAGCGAAACCATAAGAACAAAATCAGAGGAATTTGAAACATGCGGGTCCGGTTGGTCTTTGGAAAAGGTGCTCTATTTAGAAATAAATATTAATAAGTACAAGTCGATATGAGAAGTTCTAGGTTAAGAATAAAAAATTGTAAATATGTATTTAGAAATGTGGTTTGCAAAATTTAAACTGTATTAGTAAAAATTGTCTGTAATAAAAAGTTTTAAGAATAGTTTTTAGATTTTCTTTTAGGTATGAGCCGCAGGAAATTTATAATTTAGAGGTGTGTGTAAAATGGTAAGGGTGACCCTATTTTAAATCTGTTTACAGATTCGGATTCTACATAAAATTCTAGACTAACAAGATGTATTGCATGTATAAAAATTTATAAGGACCGTCAGAAATCGCTACCAGCAAAAAATCTTAAAATGGGGTAGCTCTCTGGGGATGGAGCTATCTAAAAATTTAAAGAGATTTGGGTAGCTGAGAAAATTCTAATATTGATTGATACCAAGCAAGGTAGGTTTATCTCGTGGGTGGAAATGTGGAGAAAGATTTATCTCGCAGAGGGTATATGTGTAACTTTGCAGGGCGTGGTCCGATTTCAAATCTGTTTACAGATTCGAATTCTGCGTAAAATTCTAAGCTAATTTAATGTATTGCATGACTAAAAAAATTTATAAGAACGCTCAAAAGTCGCTACAGGTAAAAATCTTAAAATTAGGGTAGCTCCCTTGGGGATGGTGCAATCTAAAAAATTTAAAGAGATTTGGGTAGCCGAGAAAAATCTATTGTTAATTGATACCAAACAAGATAGGTTTATCTTGAAAGACGCAATGGATAGACGACGAAAACTATTTGTTAGGTTTGCTTATAGAGCAAAGAGCAAAATTTAGAAGATCAGGACTTTAAAGGGGTATAACTTTGCAGGGCGTGGTCCGATTTCAAATCTGTTTACAGATTCGAATTCTGCGTAAAATTTTAGACTAATTTAATGTATCGCATGTATAAAAAAATTTATGCGGTCGGTCAGAAATCGCAACAGGTAAGAAATCTTAAAATGAGGGTAGCTCCCTGGGGAATGATGCAATCTAAAAAATTCTTAGAGATTCGGGTAGCTGAGAAAAATCTAATATTAATTGATACCAAACAATGTACATTTATCTCGTGGGTGGAAGTGTGGAAAAAGATTTATCTCGCGGGTGGAAAGAATGCGGGTGCGACGTAATCAAAATGGTAAGGGGTGGTTCGAGCAAGGCGGAGAGCAGAAGGAGATTCATCTCCCTCATTTCCTCCTTATGGGAATTTACATGTAAATTTGGTCCAGATGTGTGAGGAAATGTGGGATTCTGGAGGAAATGTGGCGGCAGTATTGCCAATTATACTCTACTGAAACACGCAATTTCTCCGCCACCAAAGAAGTTTAAAGTTCAACCTTCTGCCGGTAAGGTCATGTTGACATTTTTTTTTCGACCATGAAGGACCCTTTACAGAAACTCGGGTGCATATCAACGCAAATCCGTATAATGAAACTTTGAACAAGCTCCATCAAGCAATAAGACGAAAACGTCCAGGGAAGCTTTCGTGTGGTATCATTCTGCTTCACGACAATGCTCGACCTCATGTTGCTAACGTAGTGAAAGAAAATCTACAGCGAAAGAAATGGAGGATATTAGAGCATCCATCCTATAGTCCCGATTTAACGTCTTGCGATATTCACATCTTTGGGCCACTAAAAAAAAAGGTTAAAAAGTAACCGTTTTCAGTGGGACGAAGAAGTACAAAACGCCGTGAAAGAATTCTTCAAGCAGCAGTCACAAGATTTCTTTAGGCAGGGTATACATAGGTTGACGAAACAACGGGATATGTGCCTTAATCGTAGTGGTAATATTTGTAAAATTAGTTGTCAATAAATTTTTCCTGAACCAATTGAACAAGCCTCGTATATTAACTTCAGATTTCTAATAATAGTAATCATAGTTATATTTTTACTGTGTCTTTGATTGCAAACCAGTTTCTGGAAAGATATTTATTTACACATGCATAAAGGTTGACATGACTTGACTTAAAACAATTGGGGTAATGTGAGTTTTTCTGATTTCATTTTTTATTGCGTTTGTACACGTTCCGGGTCATTCTAAGACTTGCCCCCAAAATATCTCAGCTTATCCCATGCCGGATAATCTAGAATTTTACTAAAATCTCACGTTCTCCACACCTAGAAGGAACTTAAGACAGAGTCGCAATTTTCGCATACCTAGAAGTAACCTACGGTACACAGTCTCACTTTCCGCATACTTAGAAAAAACCTAACCTAAATTTAAGAATTGTATCCCCAAATGCCTGCGTCCAAGTTGTCGTCTATAAATCCCGTTACGGGGTAAAATGAGATTTTAGGAGCAGGTTGAGAAACTTACAATGACCTGAAACATGAAAAAATTATATTTTTGGGATAATGCGGTATGATATTTTCGAGGTACTGTAATATTTTTTGGTTCATGCGATATTTTTGGGGTAATGTGATATTTTCGCAGTAATATATTTTGTTACGTGCCAAAATTTTGGCACTAGACATTTTTTAATATAGTTTTAATATGCGGGAATTTCGCGCCATAAATTTAAAAGACTTAGTGCGCGTATTTCCGTCACTTCAGAAGTGCTTGCGCGAGACTTCGCGCCGACGCGAGTGGCGAGAAAAAAGTGGGGAGTTTCCGCAAGACGCTGAAGGACTTGCGTTGGAACGTGAACAAGTGTGGTTGATCTGGTATCGTATCTTATCTTTGATTATGTAGATTCTCCTTGCCTTTTGATTGTCGTTCCTCAACCCGTTCCTTATCGTTCCCTACATAGAAAGAAGACCAACAAATTTGGAAGCAACCTGGCCTAACAGCAGCCCACGACCCGAGAACCATCATGAAATAATCCTGAAGGAAGCCCGCAGCCGCCATCTTGAAATGATCATGAAGGGAGCCACGAGCCACCATCAGGAAGTAATTCTGTGAGACGCTTCACATATTCACGTAAGTTCCCCGTGTGGGTTTTTATAATATATTTTAGAAATTTGAAATTTACGTGTAATAATTTGCATATTGTATGACGTCATTGACAGATGGGCGCGCTAATTTCTACATTATGGATTATCGTTACCAACTGTCTTTTGTGACTCTTGTGCCACGTCGACGGGACTATAAGAATTTTTAGGGTAATATGTTCGGTTCACATTTTTGGGTTGGAAAAAACTTGGCATAAATATTTGATTCTCCCTATGTAAATCATCTATCATCATTAGGTCTTCAGTCCTAGAACTGATTGAACGCGTACTACCCTCATCCTTCCTACTCTGAACCAACCTACACATTTCCATGAAATTTGCAATCTGCACCTATCGTGTGCGAAAGTCTGATCTTGGTCTACCTCTACCTCTCTTTTCCTATCACTGCTTGTAATATATCCCGCACTATTCCCCAGAAATGCCATAGAACGTATCCTGTCCTTCTATTTCTCCTATTTTTTCGCTTTCCGCAGATATCTTTATTCCTTTACTATTTCTACAACCTACTTGTTATTAACTTTGTATGTTAATACTACCATCCTCATACATCTGAAGCATAACATTCCAGTAGGCTTCTATCTCTTTCTGTCTGATTTTACTACTACCCCTATTTCATAGATGTACTGTGCTGTGCTCCACACTATGCTTTGAACAGTTTTCTTCTTGTATCTATGTTCGTTGTCTTTGAACATAGCTGCTGTTCTTTTTGTTTGATGCTGTTCAGTCACCTTCTATTGTTAGACAGTTATATACCCTATTTCCCCGATATTCAGTTATATGTGAAGGGGGTAAGCAGCCTTTGGCTGCCAAGGTCCCCCAGCAGTTGAACCTTTGTCAAATTAATAGTTTTTCAATTTATCATTTCGCACAATCAACATTAGTTGAAAATATCCAACACCTGTAGTTGTTTATAATAGTCATCAGAATTAAGAGCACTTATTTTTTCGTCATTGGGGTTTACATCTTGAAACTGGTAGACTTGTACCTCAGCTTATTTATGTTCTGAGCTAGCCTACCCAGTTCCATGCAATTCTCACAACAGCCTATATAGAGCTCGATTCCCTTCTATTGTTTTCTAATTATATGCCCTATTTCACCGAAATTCAGTGGTATATGAAGGATGCGTCTTCGGATCCCAAGGTCCTGGGTTCAAATTCCGACACGGCCGACTGCTTAAAAAATGGCAGGTGAGCATTTTTCACAAATATTACGCCCTCGTTCGGATGAGAGGTAAAATGGAGGTCCCGTGTGTGAGTGTTGTAATGCACGTTAAAGATCCCTACCTTACCTGGAACGGCAAGGGTTCGGCAAAATTCTAAATTTTCAGGCAACAAAAAAAAACTCGCCTCCTGGCCAATGTAGTACCTTTGGGTGGAGCATTGGAAATGTAAATGAACGGTATATGAAGGGGGTTAAGCAGCCTGTGGCTGGCAAGGATCCCCAACACTTAGACATTTGCTGTATATTAATATATTTTTCAGTAAATCCTTTCGCACAATTAACATTAGTTGAGAGTATTGCAAAACCAATATCTGTAGCTGTTTATAATAGTCACCATGTTTAAGCACAGTCATTATTTTTGTCATTAGTTTTTATATCTTGCGACTGGTTGAAAGTGTACTTCCTTTGATTTCTATTCTGAGCTAGCCTAAACATTTCCCTGAAATTCTCAGCCTATATCCTTCACTATCTGTGTGCAGTAGTCTAACCTAGGTCTACCTCTACTTCTCTTTTTTCCTATCCATGCTTCTAATATATTCCGCACTATTATCTCATGTCTTAGTATGTGGCCTATCATCCTATCTCTCCTATTTTTTACTGTTTTCCACATACTTCTTTCTTCCCCTACCATTTCTAGTACCTCTTTGTTCTTAACTTTGTCTGTCCATGATATCTTCATCATACGTTTGTAGCACCATATTGTAAAGGCTTCTTTCTACCTTTTTCTTGTTTGCTTCTCCTACTGTCCAGGCTTCACAGCCATGTACATAAGCATGGGAATTTTTTTTTTTTGGAAAAATTCAACAAAAATTTATTTTTGATTTCCGCAAACTTTTTTTGCGGAATCATCACTCCTAGGGTCTAGGCTATTTGCAAAATAAAAAATTTCGAAATCGGCGAGGTTCCACTATACTGCAATTTTTCCGGCCTCACCAAGTTTTTTGGGCCTCCAAGATAAAAAACTCCGCCCTAACCGAGATTTCCTTTCGTACTCGACCGAAGATTTGTCTAGTATTTTTTACTAGTCGGCTGAAAGTGCGGCCTTCGGTTAGCCTCCTCTCCCACAAAGTGGCCCCAGGCAAAAACGATTGACCATTCCCGACTTAAACGCACCGATACTTTGGGTGGTATTATGGTACACGATTAGATGATAGCAAACGACTATTTTATAAATTTTTTCAAAGCCACCTCCAAGAATTACATTCAGGCATCTTTGCTTGTGGTGAATAATATTGCTACAAACAGAGGATGTGAATGTTTTAGAAATTTTATTTTGAACCATTTACGAACTTGCTTTTCAACATAAGGGTTGCAGTTATTCCAAGGTCGGCTTTGTCGTATATTACTTTGGCATTGAAGTATTTGCTGTAAGAAAAGTTCTACTTATACTTTTATTGTATGCCTTTTGTGTTTAAAATTGAGGGTTGTTTACACCTCTGAAGTGAGTAAAAAGGTTTTATATGCAGAAATTAGTTAGATAATTTGAAACAACGTAATTATATATTAAAATTACCTTGTCTATACTAGATTTCACACGACCGTTACTGCTAAACAAATGAACACTAGAGCACTGTACAACGCGAGCATTTCCATGTAATTACTAAATTTAACACTTTGTTTTTTAAATAAAGTTAATTCAGGTAGTTGAGATTGAAGTTACTGTCCAAGACGTAAAAAAAGGGCACATTTACTTATATTATAGCCTTTGTTTACATATTACAATCATTTGTTTAATACTTATGTTTAGTAAAATAAGTAGGCGTTTGTTTATATTTTTTTTGTTTTGTCAAATTATCAAAATTTAGATAGGGCAGTAGTCAACATACAATATTTTATGTTTTCAAGGTTCTAATTCATTGTTCAGTCGCTTATCTTAAAATACTACAAAAGTAGTAATTAATACAGTGTAAACAAAAAAAGTATAAACTAAGGTTTTCCCAATTGTTTAAGATTAATTCCCGAAAAACAAAAATCCGGGATTAGTTAACAAAACATAATCGAAATTTAAACATTTGAGTAAAAATCAACATACTGTTTGATCGGTTTTTAAGTAGCTTTTGATGCATAATATAATAAACAATCAGGAAATTTTCTCTAAAGTTTGTATAAACTACGTTTACTACATAAAAAGCTACTTACATTAGCTTTATTTAACCTCAACGTACGAAGCCGTACTCGAGGTGGATTCCGTTTAAATTTTCCGGAATTCCAGGGAGGTTTGTGAGCGTTATTTGAAGTATCCGAATTAGCCCCTGCACCACACAAAATACTATTCCAGGGTGAAGGAGGATCAGGAGCCCTAGGCGGCGGTAATATATACAACATA
Organism: Platerodrilus igneus; assembly: GCA_036346225.1. Classification (NCBI taxonomy): domain Eukaryota; kingdom Metazoa; phylum Arthropoda; class Insecta; order Coleoptera; family Lycidae; genus Platerodrilus; species Platerodrilus igneus. The sequence continues at coordinate 619,639 of JARFIW010001359.1, forward strand.
CCACTATTTATTATATCGTCAACACTAATTTAAAAACCAAACATGTTTTCATTCATTCATCGCGAGCTTATAGTTTTTAAGCTCCTAATAACGAACGCTACAAAACCGTACTAAACGCATACTAACATGACTGCAACGCGTCGGTCTTTGAACGTTCGCTCGAACGCTTCCTATCCTACCACATTTTAGTGAAAAGTAAACGAAGAAGGCAGCGCCGCCTTGATCAAGCACGAAAATAACTACCGTTAGGTTAGAAGGAAAACCACAATAAACATTCGTGAAATTAGTGGAGGTCAACATACCAACACTTGCAGACAGTTTGTTTTTATGCGTTTAAATACCAATGCGAAATTAGTGAGTTGTTATGCAAATTTGTAATTATTCTATACAGACAAATTAAAAGACAAACTTTTGACATTAACATAACCTCACTTAAAACTTGTATGTATACTAAATTACAGGTACGATAACCACAATATGGTCTTATCTAAAATAAATCAGTAAATAAACCGACTGTCTATCTAAAACTAATTAAACATATTACTCACAAAATCAAATGGGGAATTATTCGTGCTCGGGCTTCTTTGTACTGTCACTAATGACATCACTACAACGTTAAATTATTTACACTAAAAAACGGATCACATCACAATTTACACACAGGTTGCACACGCGAAACAAGGAACTACATTTTTTAGGGAACAAGTTGTGATACAAAACACTGGGACAAGGACAATCATTGTCGATACTCATTCAAGGTATCAACCAATTGCAGACTATAAATCGTGATGTTTAATTTCCGGTTTAGCGCCATCTAGCAAACCACAACCTAATACAATTTAGTACTCATGTAGTAATCTGTATGTTATAGTCCCTGTAAATATGGATTAGGACCTAATCTATGCATTATGAAGATTTTTAGGTAACAAATTGTCGCACGGTCGTTTCAGGGAGCTTTTACACCAGATGGAACAGGGAAGGGAGTTTAGTGGGTATTCCAGCTAGTTAGGTAAGTCCCACACTTCTCCGGCACTGATTCCTTGAGCCCGTCGGAGAGTAGGCCATAAAAGCTTCTCCTATACCAGGAAAAAAAAAAGGTAACAAATTGTCAGAATTATTTTCATGCCTAATATCTTATAAATTAATTTTTTTAATATTTTTATACATTGGTTTTCAGAAAAAAGGAAAGCGCTTTTTAAAGGAATTATTTTTTAGTTAAAAATAACTCGAACAAAAATTTTCTTCACTATAATCAGTCGCTACAATAGTGTAAGGAATGCCCTAACATGCCGTTCGAAAACCTTCACCTAGAAGGGATCCGATATATTTTTCTTGATAGGGATAATCAGGATCGTCCAGTATTTTAATACACTAATCTTCGAGAATATTGCTCTCTTTGTATGTATCGAAAATTTCAGAGATGATTGGTGCTATTCCACTTGTGGGATAGTAACTTAGTATATTACAGTCTTCGACAGCATCCTCAATCTACTCAGGACATGCCAATCACCTTAAAACCAAAACAGAGAGCATTGAAGTGAAAATATAAGTATGTAACGGGTAGATTATAAAAGCCCCCCCAAGCATAACTCTATTATTTTTAGAGATATAACAATCGGTGTTATGATTAAAAAGAGTATTTGCTTTTACTTCAAGTAAATGCTCCATGTTGTAGCTTTTACTTGTAGTAAATACTAAAAATGATAGCATTTACTCCACCTTAATCTTGAAGTGAATACTAGGAGCAAGTACTTCATGCTTTGCTTTATTTGCTTCAGTATATAGGAGTCAATACTAGAGTAATTACTAACGCTGTATAGTATTTCCTCCACCTGAGAGTATTTGGTGTAATTTTTAAGAAGCTACTCAGAGAGCAACTTCACATCTTTACAGGAGACCACAATTTTTTGCGTAGCAACTATGTGTACATCTTCCTACTGTTTGAACATTTGCAGTAACATTCTGTGGCCATTTGTTCTCGTCTTTCGTAAGAGTGCGGGTCCCTTGAACCTGCGTTCATCCGAATTCAATTTCAGAGAGCTCCATTTTGTTGTATTGCCCGCTACATTGTGTTTTGAAGGAACATAACGCCAGTTTCCTACAATGGTTGTTTCTTGTATTTCAGCAATACAGAATCTTTCAAACTGTCGTTTAAGTTTTTAGTATTTGACCAAATCCACAATAGAACAGTTCTCGAATCAACCCAATAAGTTGTGTGTCTTGGTTGGACCGTCAGACTCTCCGTAATTGTTTTACTAATTCTAGCACCAAGCATTGCAGCAATAAATGCTAGTCTTGGTATTGATATTAGCTTTAGTGGGGTTACACAACTTTTTACCATAATGATGGAATATTCCACTGTTGATTGCGACTGTATACGTAGATATGCAACTGCAGCGCTACAGTTCTTTCCTGCATCCATAAAAATATGTAGTCACACATCAACATCATCCACTCTCTTAATTGTTTTAAAATAACACCGTGGGATTCTTATTAACTCAACATGTTTCAACACTCGAATCCATTTAAGCCACCTGTCTTGGCGATTTTCTTCTATCTAACTATCCCAATTGGTTTGACTGCACCACAAATCTTATAGCAACACTTTTAAATAACCGTGAAGTGTGTGAGAAGCTCCGACGGATCATATAAAGACAAGTATTCTCAATATTTCTTGCTTGGTCTACACTCGCCTTTTAACACTTTTTCGTTGCCCTTGTTAAATTTTATCATGTACGTGAAGTCATCAGTTGCTCGACACCACCACATTCCTAAAACCTTTTCTGTTTGCATGGCGTTGTCCAGATGCAAATTTAGATTTTTTCGTCGCTTTTTTCTGCAATAACTTGGGTTACCCTTGGTGAGTTTAATTTCCACCCTCGAATACGAAAACCTGACTGAGCGTGAATAAAGGATACTTGTCTTCTTAGTTTGATTGCTTCGGCTTCTGTGTTTTTACTGTCAAGCATGTCATCTACATAGTGGTTACAAATAATTGTGTTTATGGCTCGAGGAAATCTTTCTTTACATTCTGTTGCATTTCAATTTTTTATGTATTGTGCACATGCCAGTGAACCAAATGTCATTACTTGGAGCATGTATGTTTCGGGTGAAGACAGTTCATCTTTACGATAAAGGAATAATTGGCTGTAACAGTCTGAGCTTCCCGCCCTCACTTGTAGAAACATCTCTTGTATATCTCCAGTTATTCCAATTGTGTCTTGTCAAAATCTTAATAGCACACTAATCAAAAAGAGACCTGATCCGAATTTTTCAACAAGCAGGAGTTAAGTGATACACCATTTGTTTGTGCCACTGCATCAAATACCATTTAAATTTTTCCCGGATTGTTCGGATTAAAACTTGGTAACACAGGTAAAAGTACCATTTAGGTGGATGGAAAGTTTTTTCTTCTTTGTTTGACGTTTTACGAGCATATCCCTTTGTAATAAAACTTTGTATTTGCTCGTGTACTGAAAAGCCCAACTGTTTATCACGCCTCATGTGTGATTCTAAACAATGCATATGTTTTAGGTCTAATGAATAGCTTTCTGTCAATCTTATGTCTTCATATTTCTAGAGCAGATCAATTTCAAATTTGTTTCCCTTCGTACAGTTGTACTTTTCATTATGTCAAATGCATGTATTGATGCTAAATCATTTGTAAGCGGCTTCACAACTAAATTTTTGATAGAGAAAAAATATCTCATCATGTCATGTAATTGTTCATCGTTTCCTATTGTCTTTTTGTGGTCAATGTGATTACAATAGTAAACATACTGGGATGCGCGATTTTGTGTAAGCGGTCATTATAGTCCAACCTAACAAGCACCGTACTGCGATCGGTTTTGTGGGCCCTTCCATTCTAACCTTCGTAGGCACTGCAATATTCCAATTATTCAATTCTATTATTAAACGCAGTCTAATATCTTGATACGACTGTATAGGTAGATGTTTTAGATAATCATATCTTTCTGCCAGCATGGACTACTCAAGTGATCGTGTAGCGAGATTTAAGTTCTTTATAGTTTGTACATTTTTGTACCTTCATATATTGGGGATATTTGCAAGGATATCCTCATTGGTTCTTGCTCATAATGAAAGTTATTACTAGTGTACTGAATACACAAGCATGAAGATGGCCCAGTGATGTCTAAAAAACGTGCAAGATCCTTCTCCGCAAAGGTTCTAGTAGAGTCTTCTAAGATTCAAGAACTTCTAATCAATTTCACCAATAGGTATCTAAACTGCAGCTGATCAGTCTTAGTTCGGTGAGTACAGCTCGTATCTATGATTGTTTTGTCAGCGGGATTTGTATTCAAGTCCGAATGTATAAGCAGGTGGTGTCCGCCTCTACAATCATTTTTCATACATCTCGCATCTGTTGCACACTGGTTGGGAAATTTGATATAATGTTGCTTAAGACATTTTTTACAAATACCATCAAGCTTCAATAGATTCTATCTTTCGTTTAATTCCATTTTGATAAATTGCGAGCAGTCTGCAAGTGTTTTGCAATATTTAGAGCATGGGAAGCATTTGGTTTCTGTTGCTTTTTCAGTAGTCATGTGTAGATTAAGATTAACGCAGGAGTTTATTTTCAAAGTTGTCGGACGTTTTGCCTGATCCGATTTGTTGTTACAATTTGTATTGGTTTTAGAAATTAAACTAATTGTTGGGTTTACACAACATGTCTTATCTACTAACTGATCCAACCAACTAACATATGTGGGCATGTCGTAGTCACAATCATCTATATATTTTGCCCACTTGAGTCGGATTAATTGTGGTAGTTTATTGAGCAGCTCTTGCATTATCAATGGATTATCCAATTGTTTAGACATTAGTCGAATTGAGAACAGTGCATACATTTTGTACTGACGATGCATAGCGTAGTAGCGTCTCTGGTTTGTCTTTTCTGGGAGAGGGTTCTTGGCATATTTTATTCAAATAGCTTTGCAGTAATTGAGCAGGATGAGTAAATAAACGTTTTAATGTCGATAAAATATGAGGTACACAAGTGGGACTATTCATTAAACTTTCGGCATAATCTCTTGCATTTTGCAGTGTCATCAAATTTTCTTGATTGCTAAACCCGCGTGCCACTGTGGACGTTTCAAATGCTGAAATGAAGACAGGTCTTCTTCAGCTCTACCACTGAGATATGGCAATTCTCGACCAACTGATTGTCTTGCTGACTACTGGTGCATGTTGACTAACTTTAATGTGGTAGTCGTTCCTTTGGAATTGTTTGAGACTGAAAGTGCTTTTATTTATATCTCGAGTGTGTCGAGCGGATTCCATGGGTGGCTCAAAGGACTGAAGCTCGTCTTCCATAATGCTTTCAGCATTTTTATATTGGGTTACTTCAGCATTTAAGAATTTCTCGTTTGTTTCTTGTAAGAATCTATCCAACATAGGGTTTTTAGAAACAGATTCTTCTGGTGTCGTATCTGTAGCATAGCAAAAACCTTAACTTGTAGTTTTGATAGACAGTTTTTTTAATTCTGCATCAATCAGCATCTGTTCTTGCTCTAAAAGCTTTTGTTTTTCTGGATGTTTTCTAGTTTCTTCCTCAGTAAAACATTTCACATACTTCTAGTCGAGGAGCTTGATTTTATTCGTCTACTAGAGGTAGTATTTGTTGCAGTAGTAGCGACTAAGCATCTTTCACTTTGTTCTACTTTTTTACATAAGGAAGGCGCATTTTCGTAAGTCTTTATGGCTACTGTGTCTTTACTTGGTATGTCTGGGTTTGAGGCTAATGCAGACTTATCATTATTAGTGATGTGGTCCGGTTGAGGGCAGTCTACAAACTACTGTAGCATTGCTATTTTAGTGCAATATCGATTACAGAACCATTCAATTTGTTTAGCAACTTTCTCAGTAATACCAATGCACGCATTATGGCACCACACATTGCATTTACGATTATCACACTGAATCGTTTGATTATTATTGCTTTTGTCACAAAGGGTACAATCAACATTTGTGCTTTGCAACTCATATCTTAATTCTTCCTTCTAGGCATTCCTGGTGTGTGATTCAGCCATATATCCTTTGTACCAAAACGTAATTTAAGGATGTAAAGAAAATTCTTATGTGGTTCAATATTATATCATAAGCCATTTCAACAGTAACTGTGTCTATTTTTAGTAAATTCCAGAAACTTAAATTACACTTTATTCTGGTGATTTTCTGTCTAAATTCTTTTTTAAATATTGCCTAACTCTTAATTACAAAAACGTCAAATTCTAAAAGCAAATTCCTTTAATTATTTTAACACAAGCATCTTGATTATAATAAATTATTTTGCTTCTGAGTGCGCTATGCGTCAAGTCTTATTCAAATTATCAACAAAAACTACTTGGTTTTTGAACGACATTGACAAGAACGGGACTAACCCTGATTTAACTTTAGGATGACGTCAGTTGTAGTAATGAAGTGGAGGCAACTGCATGCAAATAAATACCTAGAATTGCACTTGAAGGATACTGTCATTTAACACAATAACGGTTGGCAGTTCTGCACGGTGTTGCCACCTGTTCTTCTTGCCAATGGGAATATTCCTATATTTTTCATTAAATATATAATAATTTAAATTAACATTGGCAATGTAACATTTTATTCAGTTGTGGCGTCATTCTAAAGTTAAAGCAAATGGACTATAGATATTGTTTAAGCTACGCACCTTGATTACGAATATAAATGGTTCTACAGAATCCTTAACATGTCCCCCAGAAAATTTTAACAAATTTTGAAATTTGAAAATCATTAACTCTACTTAATCTAAACAAAAGTAGCATACATTCATGGTTAGGTCTACGCATCATCATTATTAGGTCTTCAGTCCTGGAACTGGTTAGACGTGTACCCTCATTGTTTCCTATTCTAAACTAACCTACACATTTCCCTAAAATTTGCAGAATCTGCATCTATCACTATCTGTGTGCGATAGTCTAATCTACTAGGTCTACCTCTTTTTTCTTATCTTTGCTTGTAATATATCCCGTACTCATCTCCAAAAATGCCTTAGAAAGTATCCTGAACTTCTATTTTTCCTTTTTTTTTTTTGTCCACAGATATCTTTATTTCCCCACTATTTCTATAACCTATTTGTTATATGCTATCATCCTCATACATCTGAAGCACAACATTGTAGAAGGCTTCTATTTCTTTCTGTTTTCAAACTCATCTCTAAGTAAAGGATATCCCATGTCATCCTTTTCAATGTTTGATTCCTGTTCTTATGCTGTTAGTTCCTCTCCTGCATATGAATTTCCCGTATATTGTTGCCATCTTTCTCTACATTTTTGCGTCTCTTATATTTTTGCGGTTTTAGATCCCTAAAATTCATTCTAATTAGTTTGTATGCTTCGTCTGTCTTTCCTATTTCCATCTTAGTTTGTACTCTTTGCACTTTTCATCAATCCATTGTTCTTTATCTTTTTTGCATTTGCAAATAAATTCCCATTTTATAGCTTTGTATCTGTTTTCCTGTTTTGTCATATCTATTTTTGTATTTTCGTCTTACCTCTATTAAATTCAGGATATCCTTTGTTATCCATGGTTTCTGATTTTCTTTTTGTGTATGCCCCAGAATATCTTTGGCCCCTATGTCTAAGCTGGATTTAATGTTATTTCATTCTGTTTCTATTTCCTTAGTATCAGAAATTTTCCCGATATAATTCAGCAATTCATTTGACTTTTTTTCAAATCTTTCGTAAATATCTTTATCTTTTAGTTTCTCATATTCAAAGTGCCTTTTTCCGGTTCTTTTCTTCAAATTTTTTAATTTAAGGGCGGTATTCATAATTACGATGTTGTGGTCAGAATCTATATCTGCTTCTGGGTAGCTTATACAGTCTTTTACTTGATTCCTAAACCATTGTCTAACAAGAATGTAAACTTTGTAATATCTTCCTATATCTCCTGGCATCTTCCACGTATATCGTCTTCTAGTATGATGGTGATATAATGTGTTTGTGATAATTAAATTGTTCTTGTTGCAAAATTCTACCAGTCTATTTCCCTTGCCATTTCTCGTGCCTAAATCAAATAAACCTACTACCGCTCTTTCCGTACCCTCACCTACCACTGCATTAAAATCCCCCGTAATTATTAAATTTTCATGTCCTTTTACGTATCTTAGTATGTCTTCGATATCTTTGTAGATGGCTTCTACCTCTTGGGGGGTGATGTGGTGGTTTTCCGTTGCCTTCCACATCTCAATAATATGCCTTAGAATGCCATCCGGCCCCTGTGGTCTCTGCCACTCTAAGTACTGAAGGAGCTGATGCCCTCTTGCGAGGACCTGCCTTAGCCTAATTCCTCACCAAAGACCCCACCAATTTTGTAAAACCTTGGTTCGGCTCTTTAGCTCATGGGAACACTCAAGGCGTTTCACCCGTTCTTGTAATCTAGAACTTTGTCAAGGTGCAGATCCATTCGGAACGGAAAATGTATGTAGCAATTGTAAATCTGGAAAAGGTACGTGACTCTGTGAACAGAAGTGAATTCTGGAATGCGCTGGGTGAATATAGTGTAAGCAAGTGCTTGATAAAATCTATCAGAGCCATGTACGAAAGCAGTAGAACATGTGTACATGTGAATGGTTACATGGGGCAATACTTTGACATTGTGGAAGGTGTAAGACAGGACTGTGTGATATCTTTATGGCTGTTTAATGTATTTATGGATATATGTATCAGGCAGGCTTGTGAAGGAATGGAAGGAGTGAAAATTGGTGAAACAAATATCAGTATACTGTTTTATGCGGATGATTCAGTATTGTTGGCCGAATCGTCACAGATTTGCAACGAATGTATGACAGACTTTCGGAAGCGTGTGGAAATATGCAATTGAAAATGAATGTAAATAAGACGAAAGTAATGATTTGTGACAGAAATGGAGGAATTGATAACTTTGTATTTAGAATGGACAATGACACGATAGAGAAAGTGAATGACTTTGTGTACTTCGGTAGAAAGTTTTTGAGTAATGGAAAGCTGGATGGTGAAATAGAAAGGAGGGCAAATGCTAAAAGAAAAGTGTCTGGAAGTATGTGGGCAGTGAACAGGAATAAAGAATTGAGTGTAAATCCAAAGCTGGTCATTTACAACAATGTGTTTGTGCCAACTGTTCTCTATGGAAACGAAACTTGGGTCTGGCAAAGGAAGCATGTTAGTCGTATAAATGCTGCAGGAATGAGGTTCCTAAAAAGTATGTGTGGAAAACCGTTGAGAGGCAAAGTTCTAAACAAATAGATCAGAGTAGAGTGTGGGGTGCAAATGACTTTTAAGGAGTTAGGCGAGCGAAGTATGCTTAGAACATATGGAAACAATGAACGAGAATAGACTTACCAAATGTATATATGCAAGCGAGATGACTGGTAGAGCTGTAAGGGGCAGACCTCGTAAAAGATGGTTGGATGTAGTAGATAAGGTTCTGAAAGAACGACAGGTGAGAAGTATAAGGAATAAAAGAACATGCCAAAAACAATGTATGAATGTTACAGAAGCAAAGGACCGAGGGATGTGGAGAAAGATTGTGAATGGTACTGCGAGTAATTTAGTAGTCTAGAGTTACACCGGGCACATCCTCCCTTTTCGTTTCTTTTATGTTGTTTTATAAGTGTATTAAACGAACAAACTCTTTCCTTTACTCAACATCTTGAATAGCCTTTTAAATTTAATCATACAATATTTTTATATTTTCACTCTTGACTCTTGATATTTTTATTTGTACTATTTCCACTGTCAATAACCTGACGAATACATATTGTTTTTCTTTTCTGTTTTTATATTTATAAGAAAGTCCTCGTATATTTGTCAACTATCTGGGTCTACATGCATGACACTATCTTTTGAACAAAAATCCCTTTCATCGTCATTTTAATTTCAGAAAACTCTTTCAAATCTAGTTATAATATAACCATTTCTAAATTAAAAATTTTTAACTTGTTTACCGCCTAAAGAATTCAAACTTTACACACGCCAGCGTGTAATGTATTCTTTCCCTTATCAAGAGTTTTTTATCTTTGTACTTTTATTCGAATAGAGACAGTGGTCTCTGACAAATGATGAGATTATGAAGCAAATGCTCTTTAACTGTAATATAATTATATGTTGTAGAAATCACATTAATTATGAAAGTCCACTATTCTGATAATCAGGAAATATGTTTTATTTGCTTTTTCTGTTTGCGTTTCCATAAAAGCAGACACCGCTCTAGTGACTTTAGCCAGATCCAAAGTTACTTCTGCGCGTCTTATCTTAATGTCATATTGTGACATAACCTGTAAGTCAATATTTTTATATTTTTGAAATAATAGAAAAGTATTTAAAATATGGTCTTCAAACGGCTTGTAACTACTGGTCATTCGTATTTTATGCGTAGATTTACCAAAGGGTATTGAACGATTTTGGAAATCTTAGTTATAAATTATTTTGCTTTAGTTCAGCAAAACCTCAAGCTGATGCTGTGCCAAAAGCTCCTGCAGTACCGGCTCAAGTATCGGAAACTTTTAGTCGGTGCGGCGATAACGGAACTTCTAAAACTTTAACTGGTGAAGTTTTGCCCAAAGATCATAGAATATTTAATGCAATTGGAGCTACTGAAGAGCTTTTAACGTATATTGGGTAATGGTTTCTTTATATATAAAGTTATACGTTTATTTTTTATCTTTAAGTATGGCCAGAGAACATGCACGAGAGAGTGAACACGAATATAGCGATAAACTGAAAAGAATACAGACTGTAATTATAGACATTAGCACAGCGATTTCTCGATACAATGATAATAACAAGAAAACAATGTCTACTGTTTATACCAAAGAGCTAGAAGATTGGATTCATGATTATTCTAAGGCTCTGCCGCCTCCCGAACAATATATTATTCCTGTAAGTATTTAATGTTTTGATTTTTGTTATCTTGGAAAATTTTATTGCCTTCAATGATTGATTAATCATAAGCGTTTGTTATTATGTTTGATTTATGAAGTTTATGGTGCATATTTTATACATGTTAATTCTGTATATTGAAAAGTTGAATTAGTGCAAGTTACATTGTAAGTACACAAACAGCAAGGTCAGTAGTGTTTTCTTTAAGCGAATACTTTTTATGACTCTTTTAGTAATGAATTTTTAACAAGATGTAGCTGCCTAGTTCAAACATTTTGTTGCTAATTATCCTTATTGTTTATGTGATAACTTGATAGGTTTCGTTTAAAGTACTTATTGTTGCTTATGCTTAATAACATCGATGTTATGTTTTATTTTATATTATTGGTTGCTGTGAGTGGTATAAACTGACCGTTCTCGTGTCTCTAAAATGCCTCTTTAGCAGTAGCAGATTTTTGCTCTATGCGCTAGTAGGAATATTTGGATAGGTTGACTATTATTAGCAAAATATGCAAAAGTAGGCACGCGTTTACTCGTAACCCAGAGAAAACAGATAAACATTCAAGAGAGATCTTGAGGTACAAGAACAATGAATTAATACCGATAGCAATAACGTAGAAACAATAAATAAAATAAACGTGTAAACTCATAATATTAACGTTATTACGCATAAGTAACAATAATTCCATAACCAAACAAACCTAGTGAAGCTATTGTAATAGACTATAAGAATGATTATGTAGAATCTGCTCCTGTTGCATCTTGTTATGAAGAACAAATGACTACGAAAGGGTTCAGTTACCTAACTGGTAACTTTTTTTTCTCTTGACGGGTTTATACTTTGTGCAACTTCCCATCATCATCATCAACAGGTCTTCAGTACTAGAACTGGTTGTATCTCAATTGTTTCCTACACATTTCCCTGAAATTCCCACAGCCTACATTTTTCACTACCTGCCTGCAATAGTTTAATCCAGGCCTACCTCTACCTCTCTTTTTTCCTGTCTCTTTTTCTAATATATTCCACACTATTCCCTCATGCAACTTGCCATAGTAAGCTATTTTTTATAATGATATTTACTAGCCAAGATGTGACAAAGTAGAAACCAGATTACAATAATAAATGTAATCCTGTAAGTCCCACCTGGTTTTTCTGATTGCAAATCGTTATAGTGCAATGTAAAATAAATTAGATGCTTATACCCAAGCTAGAACTTTTTTTATTCGATGAATAAGTTTTAACGTCACCAAGGGACAATTTTTATATGTAAATATAACAATATACTTGTCCGACATGTCTTTCAAAAATGGTGTTGTTGCAAACTTTATTGTTACAGGTGGAATAAGGAATAAACTAAATTTTAAGCGTTTGAACATTTATTGAATTCATGCTAAAATTTACCTAAAATGTTACAGTAGAGCATGATCAAATTTAACATTATACAAGCAACTTACAAGTGTTTATCTTAACCGCAATATAAGTTTTTCAACGATTCAAACAATACTATGTAAATTAAGAATAACTTTAGTTGTCTTTTACGTGACGTTATCTATATATCATGTGCCTTCTGTTTTTAATTTTTTCTTTGAGCTGTCGACATGCCAACACTATCCCCTAGTAAGTAATTCTCGAACAATTGCTTACTCATCTTATTGTATGTCTAGAACAGACAATTCTACTGCAGGACACGTGTATACTGCACGACGCGGTCTGGATGACGGCACTGCACACTAGCCAGTCTTTACACTTGACTACGTCAACTCTACGCTTCGGCCACAGATTTCGTCAAAGATTTTCATCACATGCTATACGACGTCACTGATCTGAATAGGTTTAGACATATTATGCCACTGTGTGTGACATGTCAGTGTGGGTAGATATTCCCTAACCTACCTTATCCAAAATGTTTGAGCCACATACTGCAATATCCTGTAGTGTTTCTGCTCAGCAGGCAGTCCTCAAATTGGTTTTATGCCGCTAGACGATCCCAGAATGAAGTGGCTAGCGATACTGGTATATGTGTAAGTGGTCTTGAATTAACTATGTTTTCAATTTCGATAAAGATGGTGTGTAGAAGCTCATCGTTTGGCCTACGGTTTGGTAGACATTCCATAAGATTGGATTTCACAGATCTTATTGGTCTTTTCCAACAGCTGTCCATGTGAGGAGAAGCTGGTGGTATAAATTTCTACCTGTTGGTTTAAAATTGTACCTTTAGATTATGCTTGATATATGTATATTTTAAATTTACCTCCAAATGTAATATTTGTATTTCCCGCCACCTAAGCATTACCTATTTGCATTCCTATTGGTTATAGAGATCAATGATGTGATTGGTTGAGGGATTCACGATATAGTTTCCGTTTAAGTAAGTGAATCTGACTATTATGTTTATGAAAATAAGAAAATTCTTATGTTAAGTAAAATATATTTAGGAAATATGTCCGTTATTCTGCTAACCCATGATTAGATTACAGCTTCAGATGTGGGGTTCAAGCAGAAATGGAATGTTGGACTCGATGTATATGGGAAATTTTATATGAGGTTATGTAACAATGAGCACGTCGCCGAAAATGCCGCTTTTGGAAAGAGAACCAACTGCCGGAGCTCACTTACCACTGTTGGTAACTTCAAAGAGTAGTGTTACGTCAGAAAATATTTAAGAGGTAATAACAGCAGCTGTTAACGCTAGAGCAAACACGCATTCTGTCAAGTTATCGTTGCAAGATATTTTTATTTTAATACCAACATTCACGGCAGCCCAGGGCGAAGATGTAAATGTGTGGATTAAAATGATTGAGCAAATTAAGGAAACATATTCGGTACCAGAAAATGTGTTATAATGTTTGCGATGGTGAAAAAATTGGAGGAAAAAGCTCTATGATGGTTCCTCTAGTCCTGAAAATGTTTCGATGAGTTTTCCACTTTTTAAAGCTAAAATTGAATCGTTGTTCAGTTGTCCCGACTATGCTGTTACGCTGTTAAGGAAATTTGAATCTAGAAAATTTGGAAGAAATGAAAAATTTATTGACTATTTCATCGACAAAATTACGTTTGGGAAATAAATTAAATCTTTCCTAAGCAAATTTAATAACATATATGATTGAAGGCTTTAATAACGCTACCTTGCAAGTCCAGGCGAAAATGAAAGAATTCAGTTAATTAGAAGACTTGTTAAGAGTTATGATTTCATTAACTGATTTAGAAAGAAGCCAATCATCTCGATTTGTTACAGTTGAGTTGCGTGTTAGTAATCCTGCAATTAAAAAAGTTTCAGGAAATTTCTGAAGTTTTGCCAAGTCAAACAAATGTTTTAATTGTAGCTTAATTGGACACTTTTCCAAGGATTGTCTGAAGCCGAAACGAGAACCAGGTAGTTGTTATGAATGTGGGTCATGAGAACACTACATTCAAGACTGTCCATCAAGGAAAAGTCATCCACCTAGGGATAGACAACTGATGTTAATAGAAGTTCAACCTTCATTGAAGCCGACTTATAGATTTGATGTAAAATTGGTTAGTATAGATATGACTTTGGAAGCATTGTTGGATTCCGGTAGTCCTGTTTCAATGACAAAAGAAAAAAAAATCTACGGACATAGTCTTGAGCGTTAACAAGACGAGACCATTTGGATATTCTTTCTGCATCAGACGTTAAAGATTTTTTTTATTCAGTACCTTCGTAACATTTATTCTGTGTTCCATTTCCTCATGTGGTAGCCCCGTCGTTCTTTTAGGCCAGGTAGCTTCATCTTCAAATAAAAATGCTGGTCCGTTAAACTATCTACAACCATTGTCGATCTTGGGAGGGTTCGTCCACTTCGTGGCATCATCCGCCACGTTGAGATCAATGGTACCCAGCACCATTCATTGGGGTCTGTATTCTCAATGATTTCTCCAATTCGTAGACTAACATATTGTTTATACTACCACGCGTCTGAGCAAATCCAGCTCAACACACTACTCGAATCTGTCCAAAAGACACGATGGACTTCTTGAATTGATTGAGCATACCTACAACACAATGTCGCTGCATGCAATTCAAACCAGGAAATAGAAAGGAATTTCAACCGGGCTACTTTATTTTTACAACCAACCAAACCGATCTTGACTATGCTACCAGAATTGATTCGAAGGTACGCCACTGCTGCATAAGCATTCTCGCTAGCGTCAATGAACAAGTGGAGCTGAATAGTTTTATTATTATTATTATTTATTTAAACATTTCCAACAGGTAATAACCCAATTACAGGAAACAATAAAAAAAATAAATAAAATTTTACGCATGCAATCCTACTTTAACAAATTAAACACTTCTAAGATATTATTTAATGAATTAAAATTTATATCACAACTATGACTAATACTATTAAAATTAGAACACATCACGTAAATAGGTGATTTACAAAGTAAATTTGTTCTAGCAGTAGGTATGTAAAACGTGCGAGAATGTCTAGATACTGTTCGGGATGCATGATATTTGATGAAGGAGACAAGTTCAGCTGAATCAATTTTATCATGGAGTAAATTATAAAGAAAAGTCGGTCCTATAACTTTTCTACGTGTATCCAATGAGGTTAGCTGAAACTTATTCAAAAGCAAATCTTGACTATAACCTTGTACAGGAAATATGCCTTCAGCTTTCCAATAAAGAAACATGAGATATTTCCTCTGGACAGACTCAATCAGTGCTTTGTGGCACTCATAAAGTGGAGACCAAATAATGCAGTAATATTCTAGTTTAGACCGGACTAGTGTTAGATTTTCAAAACCTCAATACTTGAAAATTTTTTGCAATGTCTTATAATAAACCCTAATATCTTGAAAGATCCACTAACAGTTTTGTTGATATGAGGGGTAAATGTAAGTAACGAGTCAAATAAAACTCCAAGATCACTAGTCTTATAATTCCTCTGTAGAATATGTGATTCAATGCAGTATGTGAAAACAGTAGATTTTAATTTTCTGGTATACGTAACAACATGGCATTTATTAGGGTTAAGATTTAACATATTACTGTTGCACCAAACACTTAACTACTGCAACTGTACTTGTAATTTATGACAATCCTCTAGCGAGTGAATCTGTAAAAACAGTTTCAGATTATCAGCATATAGCAGTTTATCACAACTGAATTTCCCAACCACATCATTAAAGAAAATAAGAATTAAGAGGGGTCCCAGGTTGGAACCTTGCGGAACACCCGAACTTGCAAGAAAAGATTTAGATTTAAAACCATTATAAGTTACATACTGGATACGTTCTTCTAAATAAGAGCCAAAAAATTTTATCAGGGTAGAACTGAACCCAAAGGAATATAATTTGGATAACAAGATAGAGTGATTGATATGGTCAAAGGCCTTAGATATATCGGTGTATATTACATCTATCTGACCATTAGCATCCAAAGTTTCAGAGATGAATTGGGTAATATGTAACAGATTAGTTGTCGTCAATCTCTTAGAAAAAATCCATGCTGAGATGGGGAAATGGTATGTTTAACGGCTGAGAAAATATGAGTGAAAAGGATTATCTCAAAAAACTTTGCAGAAGTTGGACAAAATAGATATAGGACGGTAATTTTTAATAAACGCTGAGTCACCTTCTTTCAGAACTGGACAAATTAAAGAAGATTTCCATTTTGCAGGAAAAGAAGAAGTTTTAAGTGATAAATTGAAGATTAATGATAACGGGTAAGCTAACACTCCTGCATAATCTCTAATTAGAAAAGAAGGATTTTGATCATTTCCTGATGTGAATGTGTTCTTTAATTTATGCATGCAAACCTCAGAAGCACAAATATCTTTTAAAATTCAAATTTAAGGCAGTCCTTGCATGTACACCCTCACAACCTATGATATACCTGTTTAGACGGGGTATATAAACACTGCTGAAATAACTTCTAAAAGCTTCAACAATTGACTCAGGGGTATCATAAAAATGATCTTCATAGAATAACTTGGCTGGTATACGGGATTTAGCACGTTTAGTACAAATAAAGGACCAAAATGATTTAGGATCATCCCTAAGTTTATGCTCCATTAGTCGGACATAATTACTATACGACTTCAGGTTCAGACTTTTGGACAAAGTATGTAACCTCTTAAATTCAAAGGAATAATAAACAGTACCCGAGCGTTTGTACTTTCTGAAAGCAGTATTTTTCTGTCTAATTATACTAATAATTTCTGGTGTGAACCATTTTGGAAAGTTATGCCTATTGGGTTTATATAAAGGGATGTATTTATCAAGAAGACCCAATAATGTATCATAGAATGCATTACAGGCATCATTCGAGCTAACAAAATTATCAAGAAAGGACCAGTTAGTCATTAGTAAAGCTTGATACAAATTCAGATAATCGGCTTTCCTAAAATTATATGTTTTAGCATCTCCAAGGGGGAATTTACTACTTGATAGTGTAGCAGCTAGATGCATCTGGAGAGGTGGATGGTAGATATCAGGTTTAATCAAGGGTGACTGATCTTCAGTAATATCACAAGAAATGTTAGAAAAAATTAAATCTAGTAATCTACTTTTACTATTAACAATACTGTTGTATTGTACCACATCTAGAAATCGCTCAAAATTCTGAAGTAATCGTGCTTTATCATCTTTGTAACATTTACTATTATAAAATGGTACATTAAAATCACCCAAAATCAAAATTTGATGCAAGGCTTATTTCCCTAAGTATTCCAGTAACATTTCCAGCATGAGAATAGGTATCGACGGTGGAATGTAAATTACAAAAATGTAAACAGATTTAAACTTAATATTGCATTTATATCCGACAATATCAATACCAGGCAAATTGCACTTAATAACAGTTAGGTCTAGATGCTGTGATGAATAACAATTCCTTACGGCAAGCAAAGATCCACCACCACGTGTGAGACCAGTGTCATGATAGTTACGATCTGATCTATATACAACATACTGCTCCGGAAAAATTTCTAAATCCATTATATCAACAGTTAGCCACGTCTCCACTAATGCAATAATATCATATTCACAGTTGTGAACAGCTGCAAAGAAAGGAATAAGGTTACTTCTAATGCCTCGGACATTTTGGAAGTAGCACCAAGAGATGTTCTTGTTCTTTGGCTTATTCCTTCTACTTAATTGCTATCTCGGAATCTGGATATACTTGGTACGACTTTTCAATTTGTCAACAGCTGATATATAAGATGGGCAATGCGGATCAGATGCAGCATGCAAAATAGACCTAGTTTGTTTAGTGGTATTAGTAGAAGGAGCAACCGAGTAGTGGTGCAGAACTTGTACTTTATCTAACGAGAGCAAGACTTTCACCTACGTCAACCACATTATATAATCATTGTCGACAAACTCGTCATCCCACTCAATTCCGGATCTCCAAATGTGTTGCAAGAGATTTGGCCTAGAGGATCATATATCATCATTAACGTACGTGACATTATGCTTTTTGTCGGTCTTTGTTTTCCGTTCAAAACGTTTTTGTCGAGTTTATTTCGGTTTAGAGAAAATGAGAAATTGGTTGAGTTTTGGATTCCACCACAGGCCAAGTACTTTTTCTGAGGCGTCTTCAGATTCTACAAGATTTTTAACCTCTAGGGGATGATTCTCCGATCGCTTCGAGTACTAGCGGTGAGTTAGAAAGCCAATCCCTTATGTGAAACCCATGCATTGAATGAATTGCTTTTACGGCTTTAACTAATACGATCATTTCCTCTTTCGCGTCGACGCTATCCTATCCTGCCAATCATCAGCATAGTGATTGTGATGAATTGCATATACGACGGACGGGTTGGCATTTTCGAATTCTGAGGCATTGCGGTTTTTAGTGTACTGTGCTGAACATGGTGCACATGTCGCTCCGAATGTTAGCACCTTCGTCACGAAAACACGCGGTTTTGCTTTTAAGATTCCTTCACGCCATAATAATAACTCTAACTTGATGGAACATTTCAGCGATATTCCCACAGAAGGCTATTTGATATTCATGAAATCTGCTTAAAATGGCTGGTAACGAGTATAATTGGTTCAAGCTCTTTAATAGCATGTTAAGCGAAATTCCATGCACTGTCACTGTGGCGTCCTACACCAGGCGAAGCTTTTTTGGTTTATTGGAGTTTTTAAGTGTAAAGGTAGATAGATACCATATTTGTCAGGAGGTTGTAATTTCTTTAGATGACAATTTTTGAATATAGTCTTTTTTTCGTAATCCTTTATTATGTTGCAGAACCTCTCATCTAAGGCTGGATCCTTTACCATCTTTCTTCCTAAACATTCGAGTCTACATAGGACCATTGGGTCACTATCCAGTAACGGGAATTAGTCAAACCACCAAAGCAAACCTGTTTCGTATCTGTTTTCAAGTCTTCTTGTCGTAGATTCCAGTATAACATGTGCACGCTTGTTTTCATCAGATTCTAGCTTTGATGCCGCCGTTACATCAATATTTTCTTTTTCAAGGAAGTTTCTTACTAGTTGATGCAAATTTTCGTTTCTGCACTTGCAAATAACATTTAAGCAGACTTCGTGTTTGTTTGTCTGATGACATGGTCCAAACACCATCCAGCCAAGCCGTGTCCTAATTGCTATGGGCTCAAGTCATTTCACTGATCTTTTATCTATAGTAAATCCGAGTTAATAATTGTCTAGACCAATTAAAATAGTAGGCTTAGCACCTTGATATTGTAAGATTGACAAACCCTTTAAATATTGATATAGTTTGCCCGAATCTTTAAACCAAGCTTGTGTCTGCAAGTTTAAATCTTTGACAGTATGTACGTTTGAAATATAGTATTTTTTCGGACTGGGGATTGAGCCCATTTCAAGCAAAAATATTCACAACGAATCTTCGGTTTTCGAAATATCTCCTGTCCAACGAAGACATAGTTCGCTGGTAGATCCTGTGAGCTTCAATTTCTGTGGAATATTTTCATCTATGAGTTGTAGAAGAGCCTTCATCTAGAAACGCATGTTTCAACTATTTTATTTAGGCCATAAAGGGTGAGTGGAAGAATGCGGAATGACTGCTGACTGCAGGGCATGCACAGACGTAGCACGGAGGTTTGCAGTTGACGACACACCACGCTCGATTTTAGTTATCACAGTCTAGCTCCGGAATTTCATTAGCAAATACTAGATGCAGTACGGGGTGGTGCTTTATTCTACATTCGTCAACTCCTCAAATTTTGCGAGACCAATAATGCTGTGTTTGATGTAGACCTAGACTTAGGCGTTTCTTTATAACAATATTCCTTCCTTCGTTGTGGTTTAGGTTTCGGATCTTAAGTCAATCATCAATTTTGTGACCGGCTGTACCACAAAAGTGGCAATTCAGTTCTTCTATCTGCCTTTTTTTACAATGGTGAGCTGAGTTTATCTCCTAGATCGGTGCGAGTGTGGTAATTATGAAAATTCGGTTTCTGAGTTGCTTTTGTAGGTTTCAAGTCAACTTTGACCCATGAGAACCAGTTATTGCTCTGCATGCACTTTTTGCTAGTTTATACAACCACAAGTTAAAGATATTTAAGTCTACTTGATCTGGATGTTCGTGAAGAAATCTAAGTTTTTGCACAGGAGGTAACTTATCAACCAGTTCATGAAGTGAACAGATAGATGTCTTTTACATAGCCACTTAAATTGTACACTTCATTCTTTGTGCAAAGTTTTGTACTTCTACAGAGTAATCAATTAACCGATCTAAACTTTCTGTCCGTATAGGTGGCCAGCTTCTAATCTGATGCTGAGAGTCTTTGGTTGACCATAACACATTTCCAGAATTTCAATTGCAGTCGATACCATATTATGACTGATTAACGAACCTCGCACCCTTGCAAGAGCTTCCCTTCCCAATGGTTATTGTAATTGCAGAAGGTTTTCTCCGTCTGATAGTTTACAGCGAATAGTCGATAACTTACAGTTGCTAATAAAGACTGGCCATAACTGTGCTTTTTTACCGTCGAAAGGGTAACTTCGTGTACAGAATTTGACAGGTAACTAAGTTAGCAGTAGTCAGATCAACAACCTCAATACTACTTGACTTCAGCATTTGCACCCAGCTTGTGTTTCTCCCTTTGTGCTCTTTACGCTCTTTCGAAATTTGACGTAATCTTCACTTAGTTTATGCAGTTCTCTAAGAGGTTCGAGCTCTAATTACGCACACTCTGATATCTGAGTGTTAACAGATAATGTAGAGCATGAACTTTTAAGCCTAGACTTTATACTCGCAGGCGATTTTTATTTATATACCACTGGTGAATATTTGTTATAGATCCCGTAAGCTTCAGGCTTGTGCACTGATTGCAAACCCAATCTTTTCTTTATATCTGCATCCAAGCCGGCGCAGGAAAGGTGGTACCAGGAGGGACATCTGTTACATTGCACCATGTCTTCTGCAAAGTCCTGTTCTCTACAATCCTTGAGGGCACAGTTGCAGGCATTTGACGCTTCATTTGATAATTTAAGTTGAATGTGCACCTTTCTTATTCTCGCTGCACTTGGTATATGCAGCGTTGTTTGTAATTTGGTTCTAAATTTAATAATTTCACTTTATTTGTGAGTCACTCCTTCCCAGTTAATACGGTGACTTCCAGCCAGCCGGTACTATTGTGAATTTTAGAATGTTGCAAACTTTATTGTTACGGGTGGAATGAGTAAACCAAATTTTGAGTATTTCAACTTTTATTGAATTTACGCTAAGATTTACCTAAAATGTTATAGTAGAGCGTGATCAAGTTTAACATTAAACAAGCAACTTACAAGTGTTTATTCTATCCGCAATATAAGTTTTTCAACAATTTGAACAATATTATGTAAATTAAGAATAACTTTAGTTCGTCTTTCATGTGACATTATTTATATGTCATGTGCCTTCTGTATTTAATCGTTTCTTTGAGCTGTCGACATGCTTTCAGGTGTCACTTCACGTTTGAAGTTTATAGTATAGACGGATATGAGCAAAATATAGTATTTTGATACGGGCATGTTTTTACCAAAACATTTTGGTATGTTCTAGTTTATGGAACTAAAGAGAATAAGGGTTACCCACTAAACAAAGAAAATCCATACCTTAATGTGAGAAACGAAATAAACTAAAAGACACAAATAGACCATACGAAAAAGTCAAATCTTACTGTTCATGTTTTATTTACATTTGGAGGCTGATGTGTAAAAAACATACTTGATATTTTGATACTTATAGCATAGCCATCGTTAATTACTTACCATTTATTAATAAAATTATTGCAGGGTGGTGGAGTGGCATCAGCATCACTACACATAGCACGAGCAATTTGTCGTCGAACTGAACGGGCTTTAGTTCCATTGGTACGAGAAGAGACATTAGACAAAGAAGTTCAAGTCTACCTGAATCGTCTTTCCGACTTCCTGTTCACTATTTCTCGAATTGCTGCCAAACTAGATCAAAGAACAGAGAGCATTTATATTCCAAAACCAGATGAAAAAATTCAAGCGCAGTAATTTCCTTATATTTGTGTGAATTTCTAAGTGGTTATAAATATATTTAATCATTTTTAGGGTCGAATATGCTAGAAGAGTAATCTGAGTCTATCAAGTAAAATGGGCAACGTTATTTATTTGTTATAGGTTTGTTATAATAGTACAATTACATGTTTATAATTTTTATTGTATAAATTAGAGCGTTTAAAATATAAATTATATACACTGTGTTAGAGTATTACAAATCATCACTTACAGCAACCTTAAAAGACATAACTTCCAAAACACTATTCCCTTTAGTTTCTGCTTGTACCATTTGTTCTGCTTCTTTATAATGGCCCGGATCAATGAGAAAAACAATATCCAACACATCGCCCTGTCTATCTTCTTGTTCAAAGCGAACTGTTTGTATGTGAAACAATTTGTCTCTTAATTTTTTACCTTCTTTGCCACGGAAAGTAACCTTCAATCTCATTTGTGCTCTTTCAATGGGGATTTTTTCTTTAAGGTGTTTGATAACCTGTAAAGCTTGCTGTTTTGCATTTTGATTTGGCTTAATTGAAAAATGAAGGTCTTTCATTGCCTTTTCAATCATGGGAATAGGATATGGCCGATTAATTTCTGGATTAATGCACTTGTCTGAAACAATAACAGCAATTTCCTTAAACTGTGAATCTAACTGATTCTGCCTTTCTTTATCGGAAACTTGCAATTCGCCTTTAGAAAGTATTTCTTTACAAATTTCTGTTTGATCCTCTTTACCAAATGCTTTAATCAGGTCTTCCTTTTTAGCCACTTGGCCTTTAGATACATTTGTAAAAACAGCATGAGTTTGTAAAACTTCATCTATATCTTTCTCCCTATAAATTAATATTTGCAGGTTAAATTGCAATTGTGTTTTACTCACACTTCATTTCTCCATGATACTACTTTATTACGATAACAAGCTATTTCAAATCGTTTTCCTCCTTTTTTTATTCGAACAACAGCTACATTTGTTAACTTAATCTGGTTTGTTGGTGTAAATATTTTCGCCATTATTGGGGTTATGCCATAGAGAACTATGGATTATGCTGTAATTTAAGTACTGTCAAAACCCGTAACTCTAAGCTAAAGTAGTGGTGTCGGTAAAATAGTCGATCAACGGTACTTGATTAACAAACTAAGATATAGCTATTAAATTTATAATTGTATTTAATTTTCAATATCGTTTATACAGTATTGCCCGAAATAAACAGTACTGAAATTGTAATTGTTTTGTATATTTAAAAAATACATCTTATTGACACTTTATTATATGTTCTAAATGTGCACCTCCTCGTTCGAGACAGACTTCATAACGATGTTCTAAGTTTCTGGTCATGTTATTGAATAAGGGTTGTCTCAGGGCTGCGAAGAAGACTCTAACGGCATCCTTTAATTCATCGATGGTTTGTGGTGCCCGTTTGAAAACGGCATTTTAGCCATGCCCCAAATGTATGCGTCTGGAGGTGTGAGGTCTGGAGAATGTGAAGGATAAGGGAAGTCAGTAAATCGTGATATGAATTTGCTTGGAAAATGTTCTTGAAGAAATTGACGAATTGCGGCAGCAGTATGGCAAGTTGCCCCGTCCTGCTGAAAAATTGGTTTCGAAATGCCAAGTTACGTGCACGACAGAATTGACGTAGATCAGGGATAAATCGTGTTAAAATTTGTCTGTACCTCTGTTGATTAAGTGTGACTTGCCTACCATTCTCTTCGATAAAGTACGGACCAATGATTCCGTGTCCGGAAACAGCACACCAGACACTCACTTTTTCACTATGTAAAGGAACCTCTTGAACCTCATCGGGTCTGGCAAAGCCCAGAAATCGATTTGTGCGACGATTCACATAGCCTGACAAGTGAAAATGTGCTTCGTCTGAAAACCAAACATTTTCAAAAATTCAGGATTTTCATACTGTAACGCGAGAATTCTGGCGCAATATTCCACTCTACTGCGATAATCCCGAGGATGTAGTTGTTGATGTACCTGAATCACATACGAAAATGTACCCAGCTCCTTCAGGATTCTTTGAAAGGAAGTTCTTTTAAATCAAGTTGTAACGCTGTCCTTGCTTGGCTGACTTTCGGATTTTCTAAGATTTGCTCAAAAACACGTTCATGGTTATTGTTGTTGTTAACTGTCCTGGGACGCCCCGAGTTTCCTTTTCGTTGGCACAATACACTACCTATATTTCTAAACTTTTCAATAACCTTCAAAATTACAGCATTACTTGGAGAACGTTTATTAAACCTTTGTGTGAATTGATCAGACACGTATAGCAAACTTGCACCATTACGTCGGCCGATTCCGTATGAACGAAAATAATGCTCTACCAGAAACACTTTCTCCTCTGTACTTAACACCATTTTTAACAATTGGGCCCTACTAATTACTTGCTTGAAGTTTACTTGACAGGTCTATACTAGCTAACTTGAGTGTGACAGCGCACGCATAAAAACACCGCCAACTTAGTTTCAGTACTGTTTATTTCGGGCAATACTGTATTACAAACGATGCCAGAATAGGTATTTATTATGAAAAATAGGCTAGTAAAAACTAGAACATTTACCGCTTTGTTAACGATAGATTTACTACGTATAAATTCTAAAGTCAAACTTAATCAGCAAACATTATTAACTAAGCAATATAATTAAATTTCTATTCAATTTATACAAGAAAGAGACCAAATAATTAAATATATACGTACCACAATGCAACAAATTGGTATTACAGGAAACTACGTCGTCAGTTGTAGAAACAAATCGATATTTATTGCTATTTTATATAGATAAATACAATATTATTTATTTTATTTTGCTTTTATTCCATTCTAGTAACAAACATGCACCCTTAGACAAGTGACTGACCACGAAACATTCTTGGTAGTAGCACACCTCGCTGAGGATATCATTCTCGGTGAATCTTGACTTCAACGCCAGAAAGTGATGATGGATTACGAACAAGGCTCCATACATTTCGGAACACATAACCGTAAGACGCTCCATTGGAACTTAACATGCCGACGAGCTAACCACGCAGCCCTCGTCGGTCTGAGCAATTATGTGCAAGATGCACAATCAGAAAGGCAAATCTGTGGACGGATGTCCCAAGAAAAGGTACATTTTCAATCACAACTACCCCACCAAGCAGCCGATAACCACGGAAAGGTTCAATGCCGCCACATAACGGCGACGCCCATCGCCGAAAACTGCAATTAACCAGTTCGCAGACGAATTCTTCCCCAGCAGCCTTCGGAAAGAATTCCAACCAGTGATCGATAGGTCAGCACAACCAACTACCACCCCACATGTGATTTTCCAATGCTCCACCCGAAGGTACTACATTGACCAGGAAACGAGTTTTTTTACCTGGAAAATTTTCAATTTTGCCGAAACCTTGCTGTTCCGAGCAAGGTAGGGATCTTTAACGTGCATGACAACACTCACACACGGGACCTCCATTTTACCTCTCATCCGAACAAAGGTGTATTTTTGTGAAAAATGCTCGCCTAACATTTTTCAAGTGGACCGTGTCGGGATTCGAACCCAGGACCTTGGGCGTAGTAGTCACATACATACCACTACGCCACGGAGCTTCCTAACCAACCAACAACCACCGCCAGCACCAGCCTGGACACCGAAAAATGCAGACCCCGAGCTAACCACACAGCCCGTGTTATTCTGCACAATTATGTGCAAGGCACACAACCAGAAAGGCATACCTGTGAATGGATGTCTTGAGAACAGGTACCCTTTTGACCACAATCATCCCACCCAGCAGCAGGCGATCATGGTGAAGCCCGACGCCACCGCACAAAGCGAAAACGCAAACACCGTCACAGGCTCATATATTTTTACAACAAGGACCCCGCCGCATTCTCACAACAACCTAGCTACGCTACACTCTTCAACTAGGAGGAATGTTGACTATATCACCGCACGCGAGCTGAACACAGAACACACTGAGGAATTGCAGTTGACTATATCAAAGTACACGAGCTGGAAATAGAACAAACTAAGAATCGCGAGAAATTTCCAACTAATTTGTTTGGATACCCAAAAATCAACACGCTCATTGGTCAAACTAAATTTGGATATTCGTTTACATTTCAAAATCGAAATACACAATTCCATTCGTTAAAGACATCATTAACGTTTTTCAACACAGAAAGCATAGGAAATGAAAGTGTATAAATGTAATTTCAAATTCTCCGAAAAACAATCGTTAGTGCTCACCATAGCTTAAGGAATCATCTTGCAGTGCTCCCCATAGCCTGCAAAACCTTCAGCGAGCAGCGCTCTTTATAGCTTGATATATTTCTGCACGCAGTGCTCTCCATAGCCTGCGTATCCTCCGACGGCGACGCTGTCCGCCGCCATACCTAGGGCACGTTGTTATAACTCATCAATCAATAGTTAACAAACTACGAATGAACGTTAAGTTCCGTTCCATACTCCACCGACAAATCGTTATTGTGATTGCGTCTGTTAATTCTACCACTGGGACGACAACCCAGTAGAATTCAATGACTACGCACTCGATGAAGCCTAAGTCACCACTACCACCACGCCTTCCGCAGTGTACCGAAGACGTCTGGGCTTCTTAATACTGTAAATAATTTCTAACCCTCATTTTTCAAGTTCTTACTGGGCCGCACAAGTAAATTCCGAAGAGTCCGGAAGACCGCCGAAGACGTCTGGACCTTTTCAAACTGTAAATATCCTCTAACTATTGTTGTTATTCAAGTTCTCACTGGGCCTCATAAGCAAATTCCGAAATTTTCCGAAGAGCTCCAAAAAATACCGAAGACATCCGCACCGTCTTTAACTGTAAATTAAATCGTTCAATAAGTGTTTAAGTTTGTTTGGGTTCCACAAGCAACCATGAACCGGAAACTTCCGAATGGCTTCAAACTATTAAACCGTTCAAATTTAACGATTTCACTTTTATTTTTATGTATTTATGAAACTTATAATTATATTTTGCTTATACTATTGTAGCGGGCTACTACTACCGCGTTTCACTAATTTAAAACAAGTAATAACAAGAGTCTTTATTACTCACTGTTCACAAGTGTAATTAACAGTATATGCCTTATCTATAGATGTTTTCAGTCCAATTTACAATGAAGCACTATCACACTAATGAATTTACAAGCACTAATATTTTCTTAAACTAACTTCTTATCCATAGGTCCATTAACAACACTAACACAACTATTTATTTATTACACTTTTGTCTATTTATGTATTCTACAAGCTGCATGTACATTAGACTCATAATATAACATTTATGTACTCTTGGACTCCCTAAAGCTCAACTATTTCACGTTACACGATATAGTTTATATTTGACATTCTGATATATACTGAACTCTTACATTACTAAGCGGTCTTATATACACCCTGAATTAAAAAGATGACTCATCATTCAGTAATTGCTAGAAGGGTCTCGGTCCATGGGGAATAAACAGTGCTTACGGCGTTTGTGTGTTTGATGGGTTGCCTAATAGTAGCTCGCAACACTATTAAACAAATAATCAAGCCAAGCCTACATGCCTTCAGACGGCGCTCATTCGAACGATAACAAATGGCGCCCAATGTGGTGCTCGAATCCACGACCCTGAGATTTTGAGTCTCATTCTCTACCGACTGAGCTAGCATCTTCATTACATAGCGGAACTTACTTACGACATTCATGGGTAATTCTGCATCATTAAAAAGTCTTTTGTGAAGAATCGCTGGCATGTGAATAAATTATTATGTACCTGCATTTTATTGTTTTCTATAAAAAATAAATCACTTGTGAATATATATCCAGGCTTATACGCACATAATGGGCGTTTACAATGGGCACATAAAATGCATTAAAAAATATTAATGTTAGTAAAATATTTATACAAAAATATTCAAATTCCCATTGTCGTTGTTCAAAACGATTTCCTGAGTACCGAATACAGATTCTTACACGCTTCATATACTTGCAATCACTTTTGTAACGTTTAAAATCTCGCGTTCAATGTCAGCTTTCAATCCATCAAGTTGGGAACTGTTTTAAAACCAATAGTTTTACATACCTCAAAGGAAACAGGCTGCTGATATAATACATACGCATCTTGGAGACTACAACTCTTTCGATTTAAAATGATGATAAAAAAAAATGCTGTAAAATATCTGTATGACACATTACGTTATCCTGCAGTAACCTATATTTTCGTTTTTTAAATCCATCATTGAAACAAATATTTGGTTTAAGCTGCGATAAACCCAATAAAATAGTTACAAACTGAAATTGCATCATTTTTTTTAGCATTTGATGCAAGCTGTTAAGGGTGGGTAACTAGTAAGGAGTGTTTTCGAAGAAGATTAACCATTAATATTGTTAGGTGTCTGTCAGAGACTAGTTACTAATAACTAGTCTCTGGTGTCTGTCCAACTCAGGTTTGTATTTGGGGCTAATAGTTAATTTTTATTTTTATAATGAATTTATTAGACTCTTTAGTTATTCAAGTTTTAAAACAACTAAGTGTTGTGTTGTTATTTTTTTGATAAGTAAGTATTGTTAAGTCATATTATTTACAAATAAATTTTTACTGGTCAAAAAAAAGAAATTTACATTAGGCGATTTTTCGCGACATACTTGAATTGTTCGAGTATGGTATGTTGAAGTATCCCCCCACTATTTAAAAAACTATTTACTTGTGCGGCACCGCGAAAACGTATTGTAGTTTCCTAACCTCGCTTTGAATAATCACCCGGTAAAAGTCAAGTGTTTAACATACACAAGCATAACCTGGTACAGATCAGGGTATGTTCGTTTATCTGATAGAATGGTGCCGTACAATTTCCTCTCCAGTAAATTTTATTGCCAAAACGCAAGTTTAACACAACACGCATAATTAAGTATGTTAGTTTATGTCGCCAAAAATCGCCTATTCTGTTTATTAATTTCTAGAGCTAATGTTTATATTATATTAATAATTTGTACCGGCGGTGTACTATGAATCACGCACTGAAGCATTATTGTTGTACCTCTAACCTATCTTTTTTAAATGTCTATTTTCAATAATGCATTTAATTCAAATACTTAGGTAAAGTTAATTTATGGTGAATTTTGTAACTTAGTATTATTAAATCTGTGAAGAGACTTATATTTTACTATGAATAACTCATTGTTTTTTGTAACTAAAGCCGGTTGCTGCACAAAATCGAATAACTCTGCCAAAATATTATATAAGTATTTAATCAGGCAATGCCAAAGGCTACCAGATAATGGCCCGAGGAAATATTATATCAATTTTGTTAAACAGGTAATGAAATACAAGCATGTTGAGTGAAAAGAACTAATAATTATTATTAGTGCTGTATGTAGACTTAACCTTCGGGTGGAACATTGGGGACGTGGCCGCAAGTATAGCGGCCCTTATTCAAATTATAATGTATGTAGACTTACATGTTCTGCATCGATTTATTAAAAGAAATAAGATCTTAGTAGATTAGCATATTGAATTGCATCTAAAGTAAACTGAAATCCATATGAACACCGAATTATGCTTTAAATATAATACATATAATATAACGATTGAATTGCACTATGACTATGTTATATATCATATTAGCCTGAATTTAACGTGACACTGAAATTTTTCATTAAGATATTTAGAAAAAATAATCCGAATTAAATGAGATCTATTCTTTTTTGATAGCAGAATTCAAAGAAAATATAATTTAATCAGATAGGGGCCAATATCCATATAACGTAAAAGAACGCAATTCTGCCCGATATCCTAATTCCGTCTGTTACAGAAAGTCCAGTATATTTCATAAATATTCCACGCAAGCTGAACGTACTTGCAAGTTCTTAATAGCCAACAACCCCACCAAACCTTTTATTATAAATTCCACCTATGAACGATAACAAGTGTATGCGTGATGCATTTCGTCACACAGTGCGACTGCATTTCAGTATTGATATTGTTCAATAAAGCTAAAAGTGAGAAACATTAGATTTGTATATTTCGTTCAAAGTATGACCAACACGTACATATTAATATTTTATTTTAAGAGTTGGTATTTTATTAATCTAAGATTGCATGTGTTTTGGTGTCTATTGTTAAATAAATAAGTTTTACTGCTTAAATTAAAGTGGGCGGAATAAACTAGCATTGGAATCAAAATGAGTCCTGATACCGTCGTACTGGACGGAATCGATATTTAACTCATTTAGTTTTAAACGTTTTTAGAATTTAAATTTTATTTACATCTGTATATTCCACAAAATGCTTAATATACTGTATACTTTGTGATGCTTAAAACCTATGTACGACCTACTTTAAGTGAAACACACTTTTAGATAATCAAATTGAAATATTAATGGCGATAGAAATATCTAATTAAATTTTGCTCATGTAAGACTTAACTTATTCTTTCATATTTTGTTTGCCTGATGTTAGCATAACTTTTATTTCCATACATTGTTAATTAGAGTTACTTTCCTATAGTCGATTGTTTACCATCGACATTATTGTCTTCAGTCCTGGAACTGGTTTTAGACACGTACCTTCATTGTTTCCTATTCTGAGCTAACTTACACATTTTTCTGAAATTCTCACAGCCTAAATCTTTCACTATTTGCGTGCAATAGTCTGATCTAGTTCTACATGTACCTCTCTATTTCCTGTATCTGCTTGTAATATAGTCGGTGCACTATTCCCCAACAAAGCGTTAGAATCTATCCTGCCTTTCTATTTCTCTATTTTTTGTTGTTTTTCACATATCTTGATTCCCCAACTATTTCTATAAACTTTTTGTTATTAATTTGTCTGTTTTTTCTATTTCAGATGTAATGTGATTTTTAAAATCAGATAAACCTGCCATCGGTGATCTCACATTCAAGCGGGCAATTCAAGTTTAAATTACAATGTTCATCTAACCTTAACTTCGCATTCTGATATAAAACCTCGAATAAATAAAATTCGTTAAGCACTTACCCCAGTAGTGTTATATTTGGAGGTCTTGGATCTCCGGGAGGGTCTGCGGCTGCTTCTGTTGTTTGTTGTTGTGCTGCTTTGCTGACGCTTCTTTGATATGATAACAATATAAGGGAGAGGTAGGCGGGTAGGAACTATTCGTCGATATTCGAAGTACTCCACGGAAGGCAGTAAGAAAGTGTTCTGAAGCTGTTACATTTTACACATAAATGGCTACCCCCTCCAACTGAGGTTGATGCAGTCCAACTGAGGTTGATGCAGTTTCACGTGAGTGGGTAGGAACCAAATTGTTTCCATGTGAGAATTGTTATGTCAGCACGCTCGGCGACTATAAAGATGATCTAAATAATCGTGTGAACCACAACTTGGTATGGTTTTCACAGGCATTAGCATTATGATTATTATCTGCTGGGATTTTCTCCACGCAGAGTTCTAAAAAAAGATCCCTAAACCTAAATTAATACCATACTATGTTGGAGCTTTAAACTAAAGCATAATAATTACCTAAAACCTTAAAAAGAAAAACAAAAAATGAGAAAAAATCTCTTTGTACAAGAACTTACACATTTACGGTAGACTTAACTTACATTTGTCTATAAGCGTCATTTAGTTTTTTAAACCTTAGTTAAAATTGCGATACCAGGAAACAAAAATGAGCAGCCACCAGATTTTAAGGTTTACTCTGTTACGATTTCCCGCATTTCATATTATTGCGCAATTGTTTAAGATAACATGATCAGATTTACTTTTACAATATAAATAAAAGCTATGTACTCACTTAAATTGCACCTTACAGTTATATCCCAGGACCATCTCATTGTGGGTCACATCACGCCATTTGCTGAATCCAAATTTATCCGTCCATCCTCTATTGCTCGTTTGTAGGTAGGACGAGAAGGATAACCAGGTAGAAGGAACGACAGAAGGTAAGATACAGGACCCTACATCCTAAAAAAGAGAAAAGACAGACACACGACACAGGTAGCTGTTCTCCGCTTCAGGCCTCGTAGTCTAATCACGTCCCATCACACCACGCACACTTGCGCCATTTACTCTGCGCCTGCGCATTCTTTTGCGCAAATGCAACTGTCCGGAATGACGGAAATTGACAAGTTCATTTAAAAATATTTGCGGGAACTACCTTATAATTTATACTTAATCTAAATGTGATACATAGCCGATTTTTGGCATGTAACAACTCGAACTCAGCATGCATAGGTCTTGTTTGCTGCATCACCAATCGCACAAATGTTGTCGGAGGCATGAGACTCGTATGTTTATTACTACACACACTTCATTATAATTTTGATTACAAAAGTTTTTCGTTCGCATTCATTTATGAATGCGTGCAAATTTTCTTACAGACATTTTCTAAAGCGGAACAAATTTATACTAGCTTTAGCAAAACAAAGCAAAATATAATGCAGCAGCTGAAACGTTAAGTTAACAAATTAATTAGTGCTACTGCATTTATGATACCCAATTCCGTAACACTATCGTATCAAATACAATTATAAGGTACGAGTTAATTTCATAAGGTATTTTATTACGAAAAAGATATATGTAATTTATTGACTTAATGGTAAAGGCTATATAAAGATAGCATCTTATAGATAATTGCAAAGAAAACGATAAACCCCTTACCATCTATGAGTTAAAATGTTAATTAAGGTACGACAAGATATTTTCGAGAATAAAGATAATTTATTTATTTATTTACGGGAAATCCCCATTATAAAAACTACATTTTCTTCCAAAATGTATAACAAATACTAAAAACTAAAGGAGCTCTAAATCAATAGTATAACTAGTGACTAACGTTCAACTATACAAGTCCTACAGCATAACAAATACATTTATATTTCTACCATGCAACTACATTTTTTAAATTTAATGAATGAAATATAGAAAGGGTCTACTTTTAACTTATTAAATAAATTTAAAGATGTCTAGGTATGTGCCGTCCATAATTTGTAGAATGAAAAGGAATACTAAATAAATTATAGTTACACGAGAGTTCTTACGATTTAAAAGTCGTAAATACAACACCGCAAGCGCGGTTTGCTAGACACCACAACAGTTGGTAGCGCTAATCTTATACAGATTTGGCGCGCCCATCTGTCAATGACGTCACTCAACCAGCAATTTTAATTATGCAATATATTAATTTAACTTAGCAACAATTATGTCAATAAGGTACTCACATAATAGGTCCAGATTTCCACGAAGTCCGCCAAGCGTCCTTCAAGATAGATAAAGATGGCGTCAGCACATACATAAGGGCTGCTGATGGCCGCCTTAAAGATAATTGCTGGAGGGTACACCCAACGCTCTTCCAAAGCGCTCGGAACAGCTCTGGCAGTCGCGGTGGCTACCAGAACTCGTTCATCTAGGGTCGTGGCTTCCGGTTCTCCCTAGGCTGCTACAGATTTATCTCTACCTATGTAGGGATCGACAAGGAACAGGTATACGGTTGACAGACAAGATAAACAAAGGCAAGGAAGTCTACATAAATAAAGATAACGATACGTTACCGAAAACGTCCACTGCACTCGAAGGTTCAGGCAAAAACCGCCACGTTATAGCGTCTCACGGAAACACTTCTCCCACTTTTTGTCCTTTCACGCGTCGGCGCGATATTATTCGTCCAACCCACTTTTGACGTGACGGAAATACGCGCACCGAGTCTTTTGAATTTATGGCGCGAAACTTCCGCACATCAAAATTAAACTAAAACAATGTTTAGTGCCACTTTGGCATGTAACAGAGTCTATTAGGAACATTAAAATGAATTCTTCCGATAAGTTGTAAACAGTCAGTTTTCCCATTTAGTTTATACACAAAAACCAAATCGTTACACTTTCGACGAGTTTCAAGCGTTTATAAATTTAAGATATTAAGAATACTCGAATAATCGTGATTATCAATAAATATTTTTAGTTTATAAGCACAGTAACGTAAAATTGTATGGTGAATTCTTGCTAATGTATACATGTGTATCTTATACATAGGAGACCAGATCAACGATGCATACTCTAAAGTTGAAACAACCGACATATACACGCGTTTTAAAGCTTGTATAGATAGCTCGGAACCATATCTGAGAACAAAACCTAGTATTTTGGAGGCTTTAAGGGAAATATAGTTTATATGATCATTATAATCAAGTTTGTTATCTAGTATTATGCCTAAATCTTTTACAGAGTTTACAGAGCAGAGCAAATTTCCATTTATAAAGTAACGGCTGTCAAATTTTTTGGGTCTGTAGAAACTCATATGGTAGCATTTATTGATGTTGAGTGACATATTGTTAATATTGCACCAGTTTATCAAGCAATTTATATCTTCCTGTAAAAAGTCAGCATCCTGTTGTGAGTTTACAACTTTATAAAATTTAAGATCATCAGCGAATAATAGATACTTGCGATTTGCAAAGCATTTTCCTATATCGTTGATGAACAGATTAAATAATAGGGGCGAAATATGTGCTCCTTGAGGAACTGCAGATGGAATGGGAACACTTCTGGAACTGAACAAGCCGATTTTGACCTTTTGTGATCTGCGGTTACACGGTAATCAGGTAAAATAAAATCCTTAAGACACTCTAAAGAAAAACAGATCAGTACTAGACATTTATTATTTAACCTAAAAACTTAAGGTAAGATTTAATATTATTAAAAAATTTTGTTTGTTTTTAATAAAACGTAAAACTCGAAAAATTTGTTGCGGGGGCCTTATTCGCAAGCCCCACCGCACCTGTAAATGTAATAACGAGAAAAAATGGGGATTCTCGAGGAAGTAGAGTGATCCCGTAGGAACGTAAAACGGGGGTTCCTTACATATGCACTCCAGAAGGGAGAAGAAGCTTCATGAGGCGGGCTTGTTCACGCGAATGGCATGCGGGACCAATTTGCTCGGGGGGTGTAATCTCTACATGCTGGCGTCAAATAGGAACATTGGCAGAGCCAAAACGATAACAACTTTTCACTGTCTCGGTAATTTAACGGTAGACAGTGGTGATGCACACTACATTTGATTTTCCAATGCTCCACCCGAAGGCACTATATTGGTCAGGAAGCCAGTTTTTTACCTGGAAAATTTTGAATTTTGTCGAACCCTTGCTCTTCCAAGCAAGGCAGGGATCTTTAATGTGCATGACAACACACACACGGGACCTCCATTTTACCTCTCATTTGAACGAGGGCGTTTTTTGTGAAAAATGCTTGCTTAACATTTTTGAAGTGGTTTGTGCTGGGACTCGAACTCGGGACCTTGGGATTACTACTCAATATGCGAACTAGTCTGATCTACTGAGCCGAGACTTTGGGTATAGTAGTTACATGCATGTCAACCACGCCACGGAGCCGCCAGTAGTGATACACGGTTAGATGGAGATCCTCCACACCCACGACCCAATGTCGCAAAGTAACAACCCTCTAGCTATGCAGCAACTTCAAAAATAAAAGGAGAGAAGAGGACTAAGGAACGATAAAAGAGGGAAATGGGATGTTAAGAACTATGTAGCAACCCAGGTAGAAGAGGTAAAAGAAAGGGCTTGCATTGAGCAAAAGTGATAGAAAAAACTATGGATAGCAAAGCACTATTCGACCAGTAGTCAGTAGCCTAGAGACCATTCTTATGCGATAGACGGTTGTCTCGGGACTTAAGACAGGTTCACCAAAGGAAAAATTAAGATTTAAAACGGAGATAGCAGGTTGAAAAAAGTTAGAGTTTTGGATAAACATCCTAGAGAGGAGGTGGAGAGAAGAGAATGTCCTTGTTAAAACAGATTGGTCAAAGCACCGTCTGCGATATTAACGATAAGATAAAATTTTTATCACCATGTAGATACTTGATAACGACTAAATCTCAAATAAAACATTGACGAATCACCGTCCTACCAAACACATTTGTTGCAATAAAGAGATCAAACAAAGGTAGCATGAACAACTTTAATATACTTTTACGATAATTTCAAAGACGTGATTATCATGGGCACAACGATAATTGTACGATCGACTTATTTAAAGATAGAAATAGGGAATTTCGATACAGCAACGAGATAAGTGATAATATTTAAACCAAAAAGGCCATAGCCTCTCACCAACACGTTTAGGAAAAACAACAAATGCATCAGCATTCCTAAAACATAAAAATTCTATTACTCATTTCATAGATAAAGCACTACGAAAAACAACGACTAGAAAATTTATAACTACTATAGCGATAAAAGGAAAATGAACTAAAATTTAATACGGATTGCGTACTAATGATTAGAGTACACAATATTTAAAGTTGCTCTGAACAAACTCTAAATTGGAGAGTTCAATCACCTCACCAACATGTTTTCGAAATGTGTCATCTATTGATGGTATAGTAAAAGTCAAGGCTGGTAATGTAGTAAAAACCATTATATTATTAATGGTTTTAGCTACATTACCAGCCTTAACTTTTACTTTAGCATCAATAGATCAGACATTTCGAAAACCTGTTGATGGGGTGATTAAACTCTCCAATTTAGAGTTTGTTCAGAACAACTTCAAATTAGTACTCAATCCGTATAGAATTTTACTTCATTTTCCGTTTATTGCTATAGTAGTTATAAACTTCTCAGTCACTGTTTTTCGTAGTATTTTATCTCTGAAAAATGAGTAATAGAATTTTTATATTTTAGGAATGCTGATGCATTTTTTGTTTTTCTTAAACATGTTTTCTCTATTGCTTTTGCTCAATGCGAGCTCTTTCTCTTAAGTCTATTACCTGGGTTGCTACATAACTCATAACCTTCTATTTCCTTATTTCGCTGCAGCGGTTAAATCTTCCATAATGGAAATGTTGGAATGCTTTGAATTTCTTTGATTTTTTGGGATTAACTTCTTATGCGTGTAATCTGCAAATTTAATTATAATGGCATGCAGATTTTTTTCACCATCATGACCTAGTTTATGACAATGGTTAATATCTGTGTCAACAATATGCACTTTAACCATGTCTTCGAGCATGACTGTAATCTTAACAACATTTGCTCCATTGGACTTGATAACGGCAAATACTTGAATATTACTTCACCTCGAATATCAATCTGCGTTGAGAGTAACCTGTTTTTCTCTCTAATAGCCCCATTTCTGCAGCCAGTTTCTTATTGGAATCTTCCAACTTTATCTGGATTTTTCCCATAACGGCATCTATTATTTTAACTAGAAATTGATCAGCGGATAATAGAGTTGATACAGTTTTTTTTAATATTCTCAGATATTTCGAGCCTCTTATCACATGTGAACGACATCGTAGTTAGACCGGATTAATATGCTAAATACTTGAATAATATGCTACGTGCATCGACGCAGCCTAAAGAAAAAAAAACCAAGAAAGAAGGCCAGGCTCAACCGGTGAGTAGGCGGGGTCTTACACATGCAAAATAAAGAGAGGCCTGAAATAAAAATATACTCACTTATGCACAATTAAACATATACAAACGAAAAACCTCTAATGTAAAAAGGAAATTATGTACAAAAGCACAATAGTACCAACAAATGAACAATCCATAAGAACACGTTATACATATTTACAAAATCAAAAAAATCATTTTTAACATGGCGAGCTGCCGTTTTTAGGTACCTACCCCTTACATTATTTAGCAACAATGCAACAAAAAAACCAATCGCAACACTAAAAACCACAGCTCTTAAGGGTTGTAAATATAAAAATTACATATGCCACATTGGCAGGAAAATTTATCTCAGCAAAAAAAAAGAACCCATGTAAACTAACAGTTATAAATCATCATCGCGAGCATGCAATTGCCAACGTACAAATAAGTGAAGAAAATGATTTCAATAAGTACAATAATACTACTTCCGACTATCTCACATCACAGTAATTAGTTTAAGACCACCAAGTGTGGCTACCAAATGGTGTCAATTAATACATACACACTCACCCTCAAGTTGCTACCGTTGTACCGGCTCTTACCGTCTCTACTGACAGGGCGAGGCAGAGGAGCACGTCATCCCGCCTTGGAGCTGTCCTCTCATCACAACAAGGGGTGGCAATCCATTGTGGCTTTAGGGCCATCGAAAGAAGCTAGACTAGTCATAGGCGAATTAATTTATTGTCGCTGAAAAGTATAGTTTTGTAAACCCATCATTACTGACCATGCTGTATTGCATGCGTGAACTTTCCACAAGGAGAACGGAACCAACAAAAATATGGCAAATGCTTTCGTCTTGTATATCGAAAACAAAGTGAATATTAATTTTGTTTCACTAAATAACCAGAGCTCCAGGTAATATTGATGTTATCAAACGTGATTTGCAAACTTGAAACACGGTTTTATCAGATAGCTCAATACCTTATCTCAAAGAGTTTCCGATTGAAACAATAGAGAAAGTACTTACATGCTATTGTAAGGTACAACGAGTTCACGGATATCTAAAACAGGGTATTGACTATATAATTTATAGCATAAACTTTACTTTTTAAGGCAACTAGATTTGAAATTGAAAATTACTAGAAAGCGGGCTTATTATAGGAATGTCTAATATACCAAATGTCGTTGCAGGATCTGAGCAGGATCTAAATAAATGAATAACGAAGTAAAAGGATGTAGGTTTTTTAATTCATCGGCAGTAAATGAACTTAACAAATATTTTTGAAACTCGCAACCTAAGCAAATGTTGACGGCATGATATCAACACTTCTACGCTCTATAATGGTCGATGTGTTGGTATAAACCACAATTGGAGTTGCACATTAAAAGTCTTACTCACAGCACATTTACAAATTGCCTGTTAAAATCTCTATATCTCATATAATTTCGGTCGTCTTCCCTGATTTTTAATTATATGTAATAATCATTTGAGTGTAATGTTTTGTATTATTTGTAGAGTTTTAAACAACATGTAAATGAAAGTGATCCTCAACGCATAGAGCAAATAATAAGCCGTGCATACGATGATGCTCAATGGATTATGAAAAAGGTTAAGAATTTTTTTATTCATAAGCTTCATAATTAATGTATTCCTGTTTTAGTATCTTACAAAGTAGTGCATGCATTCAATATTTGTTCCCAAGATAACAACCACATCGAAATAAGATTTTACACAGCAATGAAATAAGTTGAAATACATATGTGGTGTGTACATATCTTGGCGGTAAAAGGATTAATAACAATCTTCAGCTCTTGTTAATTTTTAGTAAACTGCTAGCATCTAGCTACAGTTCATTCCTTTAGTTAATTATGTTTTTGCAAAGAATACATGTTTGTTGAAAATGTAAGTTCTATGTTTGTGTGATTAAGCATCTTGACTGTAGGTTATGTGAATTTACAGATTTTTCATACTAACTATGCCGCTGCGTTGACCGTTTTTAGGGCCACAATTGCATGAAGAAGATAATTTTATAGTTAGAAAATTACTGGATGGTCCATATACTTTTAGTTACCGAAATCTGTAAAACATATTTATATTTACATTCAACAAGATTTAAATGGCATGCATCAAATCGCTTACAATTAAGTAGAGATAAGTTTGTAACCATTACTTTTCGCACGCTGCTATGCCAATTAGTCCTGATTATTATATTGACGAGCATGTATTACAAAGAAAATACGAATTTAACGACCTAAATGTTATTGTGGACTGTAAACTTACTTTTATTTTGCACATAACATTTATAATGAAAAAGGCTCTAATACAAGTTGACCCGATTCAAAGGAACTCACATCTTTCTGTAGAAATTGTCAAATTATCGTTCTACACTCCAGTCAGAAGTATTGTCGAATATGCCTCTGTCATATGGTCTCCACATTATGATACATACTTAAGGAAGATTGAAGAGTACAGAAATAATTTATTTATTAAATTGCATACAAGAGAAAAATCATAAATACAAGTGCTTGTATGATCTCTTGCTTGACTCGTACAATTTAATAAGTTTATACAGAAGAAAGATACTGTTGGATTCATGCTTTTTACCCAAATTAATAAATGGATTGATGATTTGTCGAGTCAAATTGTATGTGCCTTAACATGCCACTCAAAACACTGTACTCCTGCAACGTAATTTACATCGTGTTAATTTCAGCTACAACTTTTCCAACCAGTGCACAATTTGGACAAATAAGGCGAATGATGTAAACCGGTTTGACACAACTCTCGCATTATTTGGTGAAGTAATGGTGTCCAAATTAAAAAATAACTCATTAGATCGAAATATGTTGTTGTGTTAAGGTTTGTTGAAGTGTGCTCTGTGATTATTTGCTGTTCAATGGTTACTTAGTGTGCTTTAATTATTGGAACTATTCTTAATATATAGTTTACTTCATTATCTTTCATATTGTGTTGTTCCTGATCTACTCAAGTTTATATAACACTATAATTACTATGTTAGATGAGCTGCATTCATCATTTTTATAGTTTACATGTACATATTGTTTCTTCAATTTATCAAACAACCAAGGTCATCACATTGCTCATATAATAACATTCAAGAATAGACTTTTGTAGCACATTTGGCTTTATCAAGCATTATAAATTATTTATTTACTATCATTCAATTTGAACTTATTGTACTTCCGTATCTCATCACCTGCTTGATTATTATAGTGTGAACTGTTTTTATTATGGCTTCCGGTTAAACAATTGTGGATCGTCCCCATATGTCTATTGGTTTTAAATGCTGTCCCAAAAAGACCTTCAATAATTATGTCTGTATTAATTGTTATAGTGTTTACCATAAAAGCTGCTTAATTAGAACAAAAAACATTAATTTGCTGAGTGACAACCTACTGCTATGTGAGAGCTGCATTTCTTCAATAAAGAGCTCTTTCAACTATTCTGATATCGCTACTGTGGTTCAAGAGCTTAACTGCATATTTAAGCAAACGCTTGCTAATACTGAATTTTTGGGCAGTCTCCTGGCTAATTTCAATGAAGATCATTCTAATATTAGCGAAGCTGCAGTTAAAAATTTAAATCATCTCAATGAATTGCTATGTGAAGCTAATTGTAGGATTAAATCACTTTATGATCAATTTAGATTATTGCAGGTTAAATCGGGCAAAAATATTTCTCTAATTCCTATTCCTTCCCGCTTAATTGGAACTCGAGCTCTTGTACGTCTTGATTGTTTTAATAATTTAAACTCAAAAATTTTATCCCCACCAACCGACTCTGCTGGAATTCCGACACTTATTGTCTCTGATTCGTTTTCCCCTACTTCAAATCCTGATTTTAATAACACGTTCTCTTACGAATGGTTTGAATTCATGTGTGGTTATCCCCCTGTTTATACTAAAAGATCTACTGCATCCGTTAATCAGCCACCCACTATCACTAATATACCAATATCAGCTGTTAGCACTGAAATCGGTACTATCTCTAACATACCTTTACCCACTGTAAAAGATGACATTGCAATTACTACTGTTAACGATGTCTCTGCTATTAATATTATCATACCTGATGTTGTTACTGACCTTGAATCACGTGTCGTTCACCAAGTATCTCCCCTTTCATCAATTAAATCAAAAATTCTTTTTTTAAGTGATAGCCAGTGCCGTGCTTGTGGGCATCTACTACACAGCATGTTTGACAAGGATTACTTTGATTTTCTAGCCTTTATTAAACCAAATGCAACTTTTGAGCAAGTTGTTGTTGACAGCCGTCCCCTCTCTAAAGGATTCACACGTAATGATTTCTTCATAATCTTTGCTGGCTTAAATAATGCCCTTAGAGGACAGACCCTTACTAGTCAGTTTTTACTTACTCTTCTTAGTGACTTAGCTCATACTAATGTTATAATTATTACCCCTCCTATTTGGCATAATGCATTTACTTTCAATAACATTATTTTCCTAAATAACCTTTTGCTATTCTCTTTCTTTAAAAATTGTGCCCATTTTGTTGACCCTTTAGATGTTTTGAACATATATAATTATACACGTCATGGACTTCATATTAACTATTCAGGAAAAATAATACTCATGGTCGAAGTATGTGGTCTTGTACGTTCTATGATCTTTTTTTTTTTTTTTTTTTTTATTTCACTTTTATCCGCTTCCACCTTTACAGTTATTAGCGGAGGTTGGAAGTATTATTTATAATCTATGGTACAAATATGTTATCTTTTATATAATTTATATACGATGTAGGATTTCTATGTCTTTAAGATAGTT
Organism: Platerodrilus igneus; assembly: GCA_036346225.1. Classification (NCBI taxonomy): domain Eukaryota; kingdom Metazoa; phylum Arthropoda; class Insecta; order Coleoptera; family Lycidae; genus Platerodrilus; species Platerodrilus igneus. Next base: position 662,182 of record JARFIW010001359.1, read on the forward strand.
CAGCAGTGGTTCAATATTGGGTGTGTCTCTCAGGATAGTTTGTACATCTTGTTGTATGTTGTATTTGAGCCTTTTTTGTTGATATTTTTCACAATTCGTTAGGATATGCTCTACTGTTAGGTTTGTTTTACATTGTTCACATACAGGTTGAGCTTCTTTTGTCATCAAGTAGTTGTGTGTATATGCAGTGTGTCCTATTCTTAATCTTGTTAATACTATTTGTTGTCTTCTTGATTTTGGGATGTGTGCATACGGTTCGGTTTTGGTTTTATTTGTCTAAGCTTGTTATTTTAGGTGTTCTTCCAGGTTTCTTCCCATTTTTTGTCTATTTTGCTTGAGATAATTGCATAGATGTCTGTTATTGGAGTTTTGAGTTGGGTGTTGGTATTACTTTTTCGTTGTTTAGCTAGTTTATCTACTGCTTCATTTCCTTGGATTCCAACATGGGCTGGAGACCAAATCAGTATTATTTCAGTTCCGGTTTCTTCTGTTGTTTTGTGTAGAGCATCATGTATGTTGTTCGTTATTGGATCTGTTGTGTACCATTTTCGAGTGATTTAATAGTGCTTAAAGAGTCTGTGCATATTGCATATTTGGTGTGTGTTGGGTTTGATGTTATATCTTGGATGGCTGTTAAAATTGCTACTTTTTCTGCTGTATAGCTGCTGCTATATGGATGTAGTGTTATTTGGATTTGTTGATCTTGTCTGAGTACAGCTGCAGTTACTTGTTGGCAGTTTTCGACCCATCTGTGTAGATAAATTCATGTCTCTTGTGTTGTTCCTTTAGTTCTTTAAATCGTTGATGATACTGAGCTTTGCTTGTATGTTTTTGAATAATTTGATAGTGATACATTTGTCGTTATATGTTTTCTAGTCCATGGTGGGAATATAGGTAAATATTGTGGAAGGATTTCAGGTAGGGATAGTTTTATTTGTTTCATTATGTTTTTATGTGTACGGCTGTTGGAGTATTGGTATCTAATCTTGTGTTACATGATTTAATTTTAAAGATGTCCTGGTTTACTTCTATTTTCTGGTTTGATGCTAGTTTTGCAATATATTTTAGGTTCAATTTATTTCTTCTTATACATAAAGGTGGTATATTTGCTATGCATTGTAGACTATTGACTGGGCTTGTTCTGTAGGCACCTGTTGCTAATCTGAGAGCTGTGTTTTGAATTGTGTCTAATTGGTTTATATTAGAAGGTTTGGCTGTGCTGTATGTGATACAACTGTAATCAAGTCTTGATCTGATGGTAGTTGTGTATATCTTTAATAGCTGTTTTGTGTGCGCTCCCAATCTGTATTCGAGAGCATTTTTAAGATATTGATCTTTTTGTTGCAGTCCTTTTTTAATTCTGTTATGTGCTTTCTCCATGTTAATTTTTTATCAAAGTAGATGCCTAAAAATTTGATGTTATCTGTATATTCTATTTGGGATTTGTTTATTAGAAGTTTTGGATCCATATGTTGTTTTCTTTTTCTGCAGAAGTGTATTGCTTTTGTTTTGTGGATGAGAATGTGAAACCTATTTCTTTTGCCCATTTTCTATTTCGATTATGTTTTGTTGTAGATTTGTTTGTATTGTGTTGATGTTTTGCCTTTGTGGTATAATACTATGTCATCAGCAAAAAGCAGTATTTGTGTTGGTTTCTTCACAATTTTTGTTATTTTGTTTATTATTAACAGAAATAGTGTGGGGCTAAGTACTTCCCCTTGTGGAACTCCATTTTCTTGCTTTCTTGGTTCTGATAAGCATCCATTTGTTTTGACTTGGAAAGAACGGTTTTCCAGGAAGTTTTTTATGCAGTGTAGTATTTTTCCTTGTATGTTATGTTCTATTAGTGTTTGTATTATCGCATATTTCCATGTGGTGTCATATGCCTTATGTTGTTTAAGTTCGAACGCTTTTTCTATTTCTATTTTTAGTTTAAGTGTTTGATCTGTTGTTGTTCTGCCTGTCCTAAAACCTGCTTGGGTATTGCTTAATATGTTATTATTTTCTATATACCACATTAGCCTTTTATTTACCATTTTTTGCATTATTTTTGATAATACATTTGACAGTGCTATAGGTCGATAATTTGCTGGGTTTGTCTTATCTTTTGATGGTTTTAATATTGGTATTGTAATGACTTTGTTCCATTCTATAGGGTATACATTGTTGTTCCATATGAAGTTATATATGTCTAGTAGGTGTTTCTTATTTTTATCTGGTAGGTGTTTGATCATTTCTGGAATTATTTGGTCTGGCCCTGAACTTTTTGTTTTTGTTGTGAAATACTGTTTTCTAGTTCGTCCATTGTAAAGGATTTGTTTAATGGGTTGTTTTGTTCGTCAATTTTGATAATTTGATTGTCTTCTGTATTTGTTTTATTGTATTGAAGTCTTTATTATAATTTGAATTGCTAGATATTTTGGCAAATTCGTCTGCTATTTTTCTGCTATTTCTTGGGGTCTAAAATAATTTTGGTGGTTCCTATTAATATTACATCTGTTGCACGTGGGATGTTATTTATCCCTTAATTGCTTTTATTTTGTTCCAAATTTGGTTATCAGGCGTATCACAGGTTATGGAGGAAACATAGTTTTCCCATGCTTTTTCTTGCTCTGTTTTATTGTACGTCTGCTAATAGCTTTTGTTCTTTTAAGTTCTATTTGGTTTTCTATGTTTTGTTTTCCGGTATTTGTATAGCGCTCTTTTATTGTCTTTGCTTGCTTTTCGCATTCCTTATTCCACCATGGTACTGTTTTTATTGTTTCTATTGGATAACGTGAATGTTTGTTTGGCTGTTTTATTATGTCTTGGCTAAAAGATTCTATGATTTCGTTTATGTTTTGGTTTATGCTGGAATATTGTTTGTTTTGGTATTGTTGGTTAGCAATGTTTGGAATTGGGGCCACTTATTCTCTTCTATTCTCCATTTTGAGTATGATGTATGGGGTTTGAGGTTTGTATGACTTTCTTGTGAGCTAATAAGTATAGGAAAATGGTCACTACCATATAGATTTTGAATTACTTTCCATTCTAGATTTGGTGTAATTTTTGGGTCACAAATTGTTAGGTCTATATTTGAAAATGTACCTGATTTTGAGCAAAAATGTGTTGATGAGTTGTCATTTAGTATGATGAAATTGTTTTCATTTATTATTTTCTCTATCATTCTTCCTCTTTTGTCGGTTTGTTGGGAACCCCATATTATATTGTGCCCGTTTATGTCACCTAGTATAATGATCGGAGGGGGTAACTGTTTTAATAAATGTTCAATGGACTCTTGATTGCAGTTTGGTTGTGGTGGTAGATATATATTACATAAGGTTACTTTAGTTTTATTTGGTGTCAAGATTCTTATAGCTATTGCTTCTAAGTTTGTTGTTAGGGGTATTTCCTCTATATGTTTTTTGTTGTTTACTAGAATTGCCACCCCTCCGCTAGCTATATGTGTGTTTAGTCTGTCCTTGCGATATTGTATAAAATTGTATGTATTTATGTTTTGATGTTCTTTGAAGTGTGTTTCTTGTAAGCATATGTAATGAGGTTGTGTTTCTTCAATTAGTTTTTGGAATTCAGCTTTATGGGATTGAAGTCCATTACAATTCCATTGGATGATGTTCATATTATTGATTATCGACTGAGGAATCAGACATTTCTGACTCAATTTGTTGTTCCACCATTGTTTTAGTTATTCTTGTTATTGTTGTTTTTATTTTTTTGTCATCAGTATTGTTTTGGATTTCATGCATCATTTGTATGAGTTGGTTTGTATCTTTGGTATAGTTTTACTTAATTGTAGTATTTTTGTGTTCGATCGTGTTTTCTAGAAAGTCCTGAAATTCGTCGAATGAGATAATGTATTTGGCTGGATCACTTTCTATGATTTCCTTTATTGTATTGTGTTTTGGGGCTTCAGTTTGTTCCAAGTTCTTCTTTTTAATTGTAGGATCCTTTTTTTGTTTTTTGTTTGTCCGTTTGGTTTGTGATAAATTCGACAGGGTTGATTCTTGGTTGGTTTCTTGTTTTTTCTTTTGTGTTGCTTCTCTTATTTGATGTTCAATGTCAGTTACATTTAGTTCTTCTGTAGGTGTACTTTCAGATGACTGATTTGGTCTTTTATTTCTTATTGTTTCATTTAGGTTTGTTATTTGTTCAGGTTGTTTTGTTTCACTCTGTATATTGTGTTCCTCGCAGCTTGAGGTTGAATGGCGGTTTGTTTACATGTATAGCAGTATGTTTCTGTAGATAAAAATAGTCTGTAGGGGTTTCTTCAAATAATACTATTATTGATTCTGGGATGTTTAAATTTGCAGTTTGTTTAACATAGATTTGTCTACAAAGCTAAGTATGTGCTTAAATTTTATATCTGATAATGCAGCTTTTATAAATGACATCTTGCCTGTTAAAGTTATATTTAGCTTAATAAGTGAGTCTTCTATTATATTGTGTGGTATGGATGGGCTAACATTTGAAATAACCACCCTTATGGTCGGCGTAAGTAATTTACGTATTTCCACTTCTGTGTTATTTACTGTTATATTAGGATGGTTGTTTACAAACTGGTCAGTGTCTTCTTTTGTATTTAAATAAATACAGATCCGGTTGTTTGCTATTCTTGATGCAAAGGTTATATTTTAGGATCTATTATTTCCGTGATTGCATTTAGATAATCTTCTAACTTCGTGTTTGGCAATGAATTTAATACAATAGCATTTTCTTTTGACGGAAACTGCTTGCAGATGTTTGTTTATTTGGTGCATTGCTTTTACTGCATTCGAATATGTCCCTTCTTTTATTGTCTGATGGGTGAGTGGGTTTTTTGTTTGGGTGGTTGAATGATTTATGGTTGAGGGTGTTATTGTTGGTGAAGGATACATTTCAGGTAGTTTTGGTAAGTGGTTTGGGTTAGGTTTATTTAATGTAGCTGTAATAAAAGGAATAGGAATGTTTAGAAAACAATACCTGTTTTGGTTTTATCACTTGTTAATTTATTATTTCCGAGGTCGTATTTTATTATCAACTAATTCACTTAGAACTGCACTGTTGAACATACGGTCGCGGAATGCTATGATCTTTACCAAAGATAGTCTGGATATTCGTTCTTCTAAAATTAACCCACTTAATACTCACAATTATACTCTGAAACTAAAACATATTATCCTCTGCATCAATTACAACCACTCGTAAATCCTATAGTGGTGCTTTGTCAAACTCTACTTCAGACTACCATACTGCTCTTTCGTTCCAATTAATGTTTGCGATAAACCTAAACTTACCTATAACTTATTCTACCAAAATGTACGTGGTCTTAATTCTAAGTTAGATAAAGTTTTTCTCAATTCAATTTTATTAGATGTGGATATTTTCCTTCTAACCGAAACCTGGTTAAATCAAAATACTTACTCCTCTGAAGTCTTTAATAACTGTTATACCTCTTATAGGAAAGACCGGGTCTTTCTAAATTGTAACCGTTCCAGAGGAGGTGGTGTCCTTATAGCGTGTAATAGCAATCTGCATTCCTCGCTTTATGACCTGGGATGTGAGTCTTTTGGACATCCAGCTGTTGACATCATAGCTGTAAAGGTTATTTTATTCAATTATTGTTTTGTATTTATTGCTCTTTATTTACCTCCTTTTATTTCCTCTTACCTTGCTACTGTTTTAGAAAGTTTAGACATCTTGATCGCAAAAATACCTCATAATATTATCTTGTCTGGTGACTTTAACGTGCCAGATTTTTCGAATGAATCCAAAACTGCCCTCTCTAAAAACGCTATTTTATTACGTGATTTTCAATCTATGCACAATTTTGTACAAATTAATTCCATTACTAATTGTAGAGGGACCATGCTTGACCTCATATTTCTTCGAATTAATTCACGTAATATTTCTATTAATACTATTAAATCTAGTCCCCCTCTTGTTGCTGAAGATCCATATCATCCCGCATTAAGCTTCTCTCTAGATTCTACTCGTCCAGCACCTACCACTAGAACGCGCCCACCTAGCTCTTCTAAACTTAATTTTAAAAAGCTAACTTTGCTCGTATTTATGATCTCATTAGAACCACCTCTTGGGATGACATTCTTTCATGCCATGATCCTAATTTAGCAGCTAACATGTTTCTTAAAAAATTACTTGATATCTTCATTATGCATGTCCCTAAGTCTAGGCGTAGTAGATCATACTATCCAAGTTGGTACAATTGTTACGGTAAAACCATGGGTCAGGAAGAAAAATAAACGTTGGGGACAAAAATGGTACCTGTAATACAAAAAAAGGAACCGACGGCTAGCAGTAGTCGTAGATTGGGGGGTGGGTAGGACTAATATAATCAAGAATTGGCCATGAAACCATTTGTATCCCATAGGCCATAGTATACCATGACAGCACAAATTTCTATCTACCAATCTATAGGTAACAAAAAAAAGCACAGCATATTACTAAAGCTCGGTTTATTATTAACAGGTAGAAAATGACTCCTAAGTATGTTTTGAGTGTTTTACAAGTCACAAAAAGAAAAAAAACGATCTTAAGACTGTAGTGCACACTCACAGTCAAGCGGAAATATCAGTGACTTAATGTTAAATATTACTAAAGTTTATGAGCTCCCTATCGTGATCACGTAATACAAAATTATCCCTACCGGCAAATCTCTAAAAATAAGGGATTAAAAATCCTCATTTAGTACACCATACGTCCGGCAATTGGTACATAAGTTGTTGTCGTAAAAGCTCTTTTCTGCTCTGGTTAGGTCCAAAAGCAGTAACTTCGGACAAAAAAATAAAACAGATGATAATACGTGGACTACAAAAGTACTAATTACGACGGCATATTCGCCACTAAGTTTTAGTAGTATCCTGCAGTAGTAAATTTTAAGGACACAGATAAGCACTTGACAATGGTAACAGCAATACTTCCTGAAGGGAATGGTTAACTTATCAATAGCAACTGTTAGTAGGTTAATAGAATATTCACAGGCAGCCTCCGTAAAATCTTTAAGAGAGCTACCGCATTAGTGATGTATTAGAGCTTCAAAAACTCACGCGGGGTTCCAAGTTCCTGTACTCATCGTAACAGTAGAACGGACTTTATCCCAAGTATAATTTCGTATCCACTGAAGTCGTTCACCGGGTCATCGGTCTTATAAGCAAGCAGAGTGTAATCCAATCAGCACCAAAACTAGTTACCATAAGCGATAGGATAAAATAAGACCAAAAAAAAAAGAACAAGCCGCAGGTGGTAAAGAGCTAGAAGTAACAATTATGTAACCAAACAGAAAATAGTTTTCACACTTACCAAATACACAGGAAGTACAGAAAATCAGCAAAACCACGTGTATTTGCTCTTCAGGACAGATTGAAAGTAACCATCGAGTGTTGTTCGCCACACAAAAATTCAGAAAAACAAGAGTGTTGTACTCGCTTGCTATTTTATTAGCACGTAATCTCCACACCAATATGTTGATATCAAACATACGAAGGTGATAAGCACTTCGAAACAAGCTTTATCGGTGAAGTAGGATTCATTATTTCAAAGAGTCTTTAGATGGAAGTAATCTAGAATCAATTATACGCGGTCGTATGGTATAACCCGATAACAGTTGCCTAAAACAAGGTACTGACTATAATTATAGCATAAACTTTACGTTTCAAGCAACTAGATTTGCGTTAAATTGCATACAAATCGGAAACTATTCTGAAGTAGTCAATTTCTACACACGGCGCTCCAAAGAACGATGTAATTTAAGTACGTTGACAGGAAGGGAGCGTAACACAATAAGGAAATAATTATTGCTCTAAAAAGGAAACAATTCTATCATTCTCTTGCTAAAACAGGCTCCCCTTTCTTTAAATATAAATTCAAAGAACTTCGTGCTACCTTAAAAATTTCTATTAAGAAGGCTTATCTTGAATACATTAACAATACTCAAATTGCTTTAAAAAAGGACCCTAAACGTTTCTGGAATTTCTTCAAAGACATGCGTAAATCTACTTCATCTAATGTGTTCAAGTTAAACGGTTGCGAGTACTCTAACCCATAACACATTAGCATGGCTTTTGCATCATACTTCGCCTCTTGCAGTTTTTATCAACCGTCTACTGTTCCTGAACCACTGGCCCACACTGACTCTAATAATATTAGCTATAGCATCAATATGCCCATTATTACAGAAACTGATGTGATTGAAGCCTGTAAAAAATTACCAAATTCTTTTTCATGTGGCCCAGATAATATACCCGCTTGTCTTGAAGGATACCTCTCAGGTAATCGGTACTAGTTTGGCCCACATTTTTAATCTATGTATAACTAAATCGATATTTCCTGATACATGGAAATTATCTCGCGTCTGCCCAGTTTTTAAGAAAGGTGACAAATCTCTAATTTCTAGCTACCGTCCAATCTCTATCATCTCCATTATCGCCAAAATTTTTGAATTAATTATTTCGGAAGCACTTTACCCTCAAATTTCTAATACATTATCTGAATTTCAACATGGTTTTATTAGGAAACGCTCCACTGTAACTAACCTTTGTTTCATTACACAGTTCATTTCTGAATGTTTAAATGTTAGATCTCAATGTGATGTCATTTATTTTGACTTTACCAAAGCCTTTGACCTTTTAGACCATAATATCCTTTTACTAAAATTAAATCAATTTAACTTCTCGAATAACCTTATAAAATTATTTGAATCATACTTGAGTAATCGTTTATACTACGTCGAATTAGATGGATTTACGTCACAACCTTATCTTTTACATAGTGGTGTGCCGCAGGGATCTGTACTTGGGCCATTGCTATTTCTCCTCTACATTAATGATGTCACTCAAATTATTACCAATCATAAGTTAATTTTTGCTGATGACTTAAAAATCTTTGCTAAGATTGATTCCGCTATTGATTGTAAATCTATACAAACTGACATATCACTTCTAGCTAGGTGGTGTGCTTCTAACAAATTACTCCTCAATATTGGCAAATGTATGGTAATGTCTTTTAGCAATAACAACTCCCAAATAATATTTGATTACTCACTTCATAACAGTAGTATTTCATGGGTTTTTTCTATCAATGATTTGGGTATATCATTTGACCCGCACCTAACATTTAACTACCATATTGATCTTTTGGTTAAACGCTCTATCCAGATGTTAGGCTTCCTCTTCCGTAATACCTCACCTTTTACTGACCTTGACTGCCTTAAAACTTTATATTATGCTCTAATTCGTAGTATTCTGGAATATGGTTCTCTCATCTGGTCCCCCTACTACAAAAATAACTCTCTTAGAATCGAAAATGTTCAACGTAAATTCCTAAAATTTCTATATTTCAAAAAGCATAATCTTTACCCACCTCGTGGATATCCTTATGCTGATCTTCTCAGTGAATTTGATTTTCAATCTTTAGATAAACGCAGAACAATGTTTGATATTATCCACTTATACAAACTTTTAAATTCTCTTCTAGACGACCCAGTATGCCTTTCTTTTGTCAGTTTGCACGTGCCTCCTAGACCTAGTCGAAACACCTCTCTTTTTCACCTTAATTTTGCTAGGATTAACACTTACAAGAGTTCTCCAATCTTTAGAATGACTAGTTCCTTTAATTCCCTTTCTTTATTAGATTCCGCTCCTGATCTTGATCTCTCCATTCCTTCCTTGGGCGTTTTTCGGCATATCTTGTCAGCAGCCTTAGAATAATTATTGTTATATGCGTCTTTACTGTCTGTTTCGTTTTATACTTTATATTATGAACAAATATAAAATATGATTTATTTAATGTTACTGTAGAATACTATCATAGGGCTATTTACAAATAAACCGATATTTCGTACTCAAGAAAAATGCTGCTGGTTCGTTCTGCAAAATAAGAAATGTGTTCTTGCGAAATTGTAATATATTGAACATAAATAACGAATCTTCATATAAACAAATAATGAATTGGTAACTTAGAATGGCGAATTATGTACACTATATATTTTTACGTAGACAAAACAACTTAGTTACATTTGTACAACCGCACTTGACCAACGTTCGGTCGGAAGTCTTGTTTCGAGAGGGGAGAGAAAGAAAACCATGCATTTAAACAGGTAAAAATCGATACTGTCTTTGTTTAAAAGCAAGGTTACCACTACTTGAAAATTAAGCGGCACAATTTGAATTTATGAATAGCGAAATACGTACAAATCTAAACAGTTACCTATACATAATTATGAATATTCACTTTGATACTACCTATTCTCACAAATGTAATTAGTATGTAAGGATTCTTATAATTGGGTCTCTGACTTGTTAGAATCTAATCTAAATAAATAAATAAATATTTACAGTCACATTTTTATTGTATTATTTTAGTCCTAAAACTTAAATGCTGCTTATTAGAAAATGTTTTAGTTTCACATCTTTTCATTTTAATAGTACCTACTTTATAATTTAGAATGAGTTGCATTATCTTTATTTTTTTTTGTATATATTTCTGAGAAAATGTCGCCCTTTTAGTCCATAGCGGTTGAATACCAACTCTGGTTGAGTACATATAAAAGAGCTAACTTTTATCAAAAACGTTTGATGTTGAAAATCCACTTTCTATGAATGTAGTTGGTAAAAATTTTATGTATCATTTCATTCATTCAGCATGGAAGCTATTTGAAAGTATGAAGGATTGAAACTCTTACAAAAGCATGCTTTGTTTTGGGGAAATTGAGTAACATTTTATACATCATTTCATTCTTTAGCTTCGAAAGTTATTAATTGAATAATCGTATTAATGTAAACTAAAAAATTGCATTTATTTTGAAAAATCTTGCGAATATTAGTAGAAGCAGACAGGAAAAAGAATCCTGTGAAATGTGGTGCTACAGACGCATGATGAAGATATCATGGACAGACAAAATTTAAGAACAAATATGTGATGTATGTCTTAATAATATATTAACCAATTCTGGAAGTAGTAGAAGTATTTAATCTAAGAACTCTATAAAAATTATATATGATATGAATTGACGTAACATGACAAGCTTTTTTTTCAGTATACCTAGAAACAAAAATCTTGGCTAACTATTTCATGAAGACAAACATAACAAAAGAGGTTCTAGAAATAGTAGGGGAAGTAAAATATGTGTGGAAACCTGTAAAAAAAAAGAGAAGTACGATAATAGGATATCTTCTAATGCATGAGGGAATAGCATGGGATATGTTAGAAGCAGAAAAATGGAGGTAGTGGTAGATCTAGATTAGACTATTGCACATAGATAGCGAAAGATGTAAGCTATAGCAATTTCAGAGAAATGTGTAAGTTAGTTCAAAATAGAAAACAATGAACGTACGCGTTTAACGAGTTCCAGGACTGAAGACCTAATGATGATGCAAACATTCATAATTGGGTAAATGTTAAATTGGGAATTCGCATTCTTATTACATTCTATCGATAACATAGCATAACAAATGTTTGTTGTACAAACCTACACTTGCAAAAGATAAACAGGCTATCAAAACAAAACTGATATTTGCATTTGGAGATTACAGAAGAAATTCGATATAAACATTTTTCGAATTTACCTATGAGAATGATGTCGAATTAACGATATTCAAACCATTCAATGAATAGAATGTAGTATATCTAAAATGCAAATGTCATTGGATGCGGAGTTGTGCAATTCTTCAAATCCAACACGAGACGTAGCATGAAAATTTCTTTGAACAAATACTCTGGTATTGGAACTAATGCTTATAAATAGTAGTGGACGTATTAGGAGAGGATAATTATTGATTTTTCAGTGAGCCTCCCTCACACACATTGTTTAGATTTGTACGTATTTCGCTATTCATAAATTCAAATTGTGCCGCTTAATTTTCAAGTAGTGGTAACCTTGCTTTTAAACAAAGACAGTATCGATTTTTACCTGTTTAAATGCATGGTTTTCTTTCTCTCCCCTCTCGAAACGAGACTTTCGACTGAACGTTGGTCAAGTGCGGTTGTACAAATGTAACTAAGTTGTTTTGTCTACGTAAAAATATATAGTGTACATAATTCGCCATTCTAAGTTACCAATTCATTATTTGTTTATATGAAGATTCGTTATTTATGTTCAATATATTACAATTTCGCAAGAACACATTTCTTATTTTGCAGAACGAACCAGCAGCATTTTTCTTGAGTACGAAATATCGGTTTATTTGTAAATAGCCCTATGATAGTATTCTACATTTGGTCCTTCGAGCCGGATGTATTTAATTGCAACAAGACTTACTCGATTTACGAGCAATTAAATCAACACATGGTTTTGTAGAAGTATTTATTTCAAGGTCCTTCATGTATAACCTGCAATTTTAAGAAGTAAAACTTGCAAATTAATTTGGAATTTTAAAATTGGCGAATTAATATTCAAGGTTAGTATAGCTCCTATTTCTTCTGTTTGTAGTTGCATTGGTGCGAGAGAGATAAAACGTGGTATCAATCGATATTCCGTTTGCTTGATAGTAAACAAGTTTGTACAAGATTCACGCTATATTCTGAAGGTGAAAGCGAGGACGTCGCTACAACCGTATATGCTAAACAAAGATACAAGAACGCTTACATACTCGGAGCAGTGGGTAAGTCCGTTAACCTTTTTCATTTCTTGCATCTGTTGTTTACAAACTGTGCATTTCCATTGATTTAATAAATAAAGTGTTTTATTTATTTAGTATTAAGTTGGGTTATAAACTGCCAATTTATGAATACAATGTTGCTTTATTTGTTTGCTCATTTATAAATTCAAACAGCTTTAAAATTACGTATATCTGTCAAATTTTGATCGCCAGCGGCGGCGTCAAAACGGTATAGGGTGTTCAAAGGATAACGAGTGCTTATAATTTTGATTATGGAGTCATTAATTATAACAAAGGATTATATTCAAGCACGGCTCACGCGGTTTACTACATCGTAAATTCGCTCGAGTCATTAAATCTTTCTGAGGAAACTTTAAATTCAAAGCAACTAACTGAGTTGCAAAAAGGTTAAATGATATTTTGCCTTTATTATCACAATATTACGAGGTTGATGTTCAAATCCGAGGTCTAAAACCCCAAGGTGGTGATTTAGAAATGGAATTTGAAAGTATATATTATTCAGCCATATCGCAGGCAGAAGATGTTTTAAAGAAATATGCTACGGTGTATCCAGCCGGTCTGTTTCCCCAAGTTCTAGTTCAGGATCGAATCATGGTGATTCGTGTCCTACATTTGGCCTTCCTACTATTTCAGTTCCAAAGTATTCTGGCTCCAGCTCTGAGGACTGGTTGGAATACTATGAAGTATTTAAGAATTTAATCGCAGATAACAAGTCCTTGACTAACATTCAGAAGCTGCATTTCTTGAAAGCTAGCCTTGAAGGTCCTGCAGCGCAAGTAATCAGCTCATTAGAGTTTTCCGCAAATAATTATTCGGTAGCCTGGAGTGCTTTGTGTGAGCGCTACAACGACCCTAGGATGTTGATCCATAACCATTTCAAGGCAATCGTTGATCTAGAACCAGTTGGTAAAGAATGTGCAACAAAATTGCGAAAAATCAATGATGCTCTCTTTAAGCATTACACGGCTTTGAAGTCGCTGGCTTCAGAACCAAAATTGTTGGAGTTCATTATCATATTTATGGTCTCCAAGAAGCTAGATCCCAACACGCTTCGTGAATGGGAGATGCTGAAGGGTGCACAAGGGTCAGAGTTACCCACACTCTCCCAGTTCAAAGAGTTCTTAAAGAATACGGCCAACTTACTGGAAACTTTGGAGTCAAGGCACAACAAAGTTGTTCCAGGAAAACCTCTAAACGTGATTTCAAAATCATTTGTTAGCAATACACAATCGTGCTCTTATTGCAAGGGTAATCACGCCCTAAATAGGTGCAGTGAATTCAAAAAACTATCTGTTGGTAGTAGAATCGAGAAGGTAAAATTACTTAGAGTTTGTTTGAATTGCTTATCCAAAGGACATTTTGTCAACCAGTGCAATTCTAAATTCACGTGCTTGAAATGCAAAGGCAAACATCATACACTGATCCATGAGGATAATCTTCAGGTTCAAACTAGGATTGAGAGTCAACCAGGGCCTGCACATGCTGCAACCCCCCCTGTTGACAATACAATTTCTGCTTTCTGTGCAAATGATAGTCAAGCACTGCTGCCTACTGCAACTGCTCGAATTCTTTCTAATGATGGAAAATTTCATACTGTACGATTGTTGTTAGATTCAGGTTCGCAATCTAATTTTATTAGATCGGACTTATGCAAAAAATTAAATATCAGAGAAAGTGATGTAAATATCACAGTGTCTGGACTGGGCGAGCCAAGTCTAGTATACGTTCAAAGTGTGATGTCGAGCTGCATTCTGTACACACAAACTACAAGATAAACATTTCATGTTTGGTCTTAGATGAGATAACATGCACTACACCTAGTTGTCATGTTGATCGAAATGCATTTAAAATTCCAGATAATATCAAATTATCTGATTCTAACTTTGATCAGCCAAGTCGTGTAGATATTCTAATTGGCTGCTCTATATTCTGGAAGCTCCTCTGTGTAGGCCAGCTTCATTTGGGTCCGAACCTGCCCGTTCTTCAAAAAACGCGGTTTGGGTGGATTGTATCGGGTTCCGTTCTCACAATTACATCCCAGTTTACTCAATGCCATCTCAACGTGGTTGAGGATTGCAATGATATTCTAAGTAGGTTTTGGCAGATTGAGCACTATCCTACTGAAAGGGTTCAAACAATGGAAGAAAATGCATGTGAGATGCATTTTGTCCAAACTACAAAGCGGAATGCTGAGGGAAGATTTATTGTATCAATTCCGTTTAAGAATTCTCCTGACACGTTGGGTGATTCTCTGCAAATAGCTGAGAAGCGATTTCTATCGCTAGAGAGGCGATTTCAAGCTAAGCCAGACTTGGCAACTCGTTATAAAGATTTTATGCCAGAGTACAAGGATTTAGGTCATATGACAGTCATTGATCCTGATTTATCCAAGATTTCATACTACCTTCCTCATCATGGGGTGTTGAAGGAGGATAGTTTAACGACGAAGCTTCGTGTCGTTTTCAATGGATCTCAAGAAACCACGAGTGGTGATTCCTTAAATGGTATTCAGATGGTTGGACCAACCATACAGCAGGATTTATTCTCAATCTTGATTCGATTTCGCAAACATCCAGTTGCAATTGCAGCTGATGTAGAAAAAATGTACAGGCAAGTCCTAATTGAGCCTAGCCAGAGATGCCTACAGCAAATCTTGTGGCGTTTTCATCGGTTGAACCTATTCTTCACTACAGTTTAAATACTGTGACATATGGCACAGCTTCAGCTTCCTTTTTAGCTATTCGTTGCCTGAACCAGCTCGGACGAGATTGTGAGCGTTCATTCCCTGATGTATCAAGAGTCATCAAGGAAGATTTCTATGTGGATGATTTGATTTCTGGGGCAGATAGCGCACAGTCTGCTCGCCAACTTTGCAAACAATTGAGCCAAGTGCTTGGATCAGGTCGTTTCAATTTGCGCAAGTGGATTTCCAATAGCCAGGCTGATTTGGAGGATATTCCGCCTTCAGATATTCATCCCGGTGTTCTTGAATTTGGGATTCACGAGCACACTCGTACTCTAGGTTTGCTTTGGAATTTTCAACTCGATTGTTTCATGTTCACTATTTCTATTATTTCTAATTCAAAAATAACAAAACGCAGCATTCTGTCAAAGGTTTCCCAAATTTTTGACCCCTTAGGTTTAGTAGGTCCATGTGTTTTAGGTGCTAAGATGCTTCTTCAGAAGCTGTGGTTCGAAAAACTAGCATGGGATGACCCCGTTCCCCAAGAAGTACAAGCCAAATGGCAAGTATATTGTTCCGAGTTATCAGATCTTAACGATTTAAAGGTGAGACGACACGTTCTAGTTGAAACACCTGTTCATATTCAATTACACGGTTTTTGTGATGCCTCCTTACATGGATATTGAGCTTGTATTTTCCTACGTTCATTGGACGATAAAGACAATGTCAAGGTTGACCTTCTTTGTTCAAAGTCAAGAGTTTCTCCACTGAAGCCTCTGACTATTCCTAGGCTTGAGCTTTGTGCTGCCGTGCTCTTAGCTAAACTTGCCGAACAAGTCGTCAAGGCATTAAATTTGTCTATGCCATATTGTTTTTATTACTGGTCTGATTCCACTATCGTTCTGGGTTGGTTGAAAACCAATCCTAATACCTGCAAACCTTTGTGTGCAATCGAGTTGCTGATATTCAGCGGCTTACTTCAATGGTATTTGGCAACACGTGCCAACCAAATGCAATCCCGCTGATCTTTTGTCAAGAGGGGTTAGCCCTCAATTATTAAGGGAGTCCAGTCTATGGTGGCACGGACCTCGATGGTTGGAAGAAGATGAATCTTCTTGGCCTCATTCTGATATGGTTCATGAAATATTGCCAGAAACAAAGGCCACTTTTCAATGTATTTCTGTTAGCATTGTTAAATGTTTTCTGTTTGATAGCTATTCTACTCTAACAAAGCTGATCAGAGTAACTGCATATTGCATGCGTTTTCGCAAAAATTGTTCGAGCCTTTTCACAAACCGTCGGTATGGTTTTCTTTGTGCAGACGAGCTGCATAATGCCTTTTATGTGCTCATAAAACTTTCTCAACAGGAATCTTTTCCTGACGAACTTAAAACATTGCAAAGGGGCAATTGTTTAAAGTCTCCGACTTTATTGTCCTTAAACCCATTTCTGGATTCATAGGGCATGATTAGGGTTGGTGGAAGGCTCCACAACTCTGAATTCGGTTACAACAAAAAATTCCCTTTGCTGATTTCTAGCAAACACCAGATTGCAAATCTCTTAGTAAGACAAGAACACTTACGACTTCTGCATGCTGGTGCACAGTTGCTTTTATCTCACCTGAGAGAAAGGTATTGGATTATTGGAGGTAGAAATATAGTCAAGAAAGTAGTCCATGAATGCGTTAGGTGCTTTCGTTTCTCCCTCGCATAACGAATCCTGTCATGGGGACTTTACCTCTTCACGAATCACTCCTGCTCCGCCATTTCACACCACCGGCGTTGATTATGGTGGTCCCTTTTTTATAAAAGACCGCAAGGGTCGCTGTTTGAAAACTATAAAATGTTACTTGTGCCTCTTTGTGTGCTTCGTAACAAAGGCAATACACTTACAGTTAGTTGCTGACCTATCGACTGAAGGTTTCTTGATGGCATTTAGAAGGTTTGCTTCTCGTAGAGGCAAACCATCAAGTATTTATTCGGATAATGGTACCAACTTTGTTGGCGCTAACTCCGAGCTAAGGGAATTGGGAAAATTTTTAAAAGAGCAAACTGGTGATATTGTCAATTCAGCAAGCAACGAAGGTGTGAATTGGTATTTTATCCCTGCTCATAGTCCTCATTTTGGAGGAATATGGGAGGCAGGCATTAAGTCCGCCAAGTTTCATTTGAAGCGCGTTATTGGCGCAGCATTACTATCATTTGAGGAAATGTACACATTGTTAACACAGGTGGAGTCCATCCTCAACTCAAGACCTCTTGCTCCATTAAGTTCTGATCCAAATGACCTGAACCCACTGACTCCTGCTCACTTTCTTATTGGACGGTCCATGACGTCGCTACCGGATCCAGATGTTACAGAATTAAAAGAGTCTCGACTGTCTGTTTTTCAGAAAATTCAAGGCTTTCACCAGCATTTGTGGAAACGTTGGTGCAAAGAATATGTATCAGAGTTACAACAGCATACTAAATGGCGCAAAACCCTCTCGCAATTAACATTGGGTTCGCTAGTTCTACTCAAGGAGGACAGCAGCCCACCTTTACGGTGGAAACTCGGGCGAGTAATTCAGCTCCATCCTGGCGGTGATGGAATCAACCGCGTTGCTTCTGTGAAGACTGCTAATGGAACATTGAAACGTTCATTTGCTAAGTTGTGCCCGTTGCCCGACAGTGAAACTACAGTGTTGGACTGATCGTTTGGTTCTGTGGAAACGTGTGTGCTTAGTTTTTAAGTTGCTCTATGTTAAACAGGGCTGCAATATTTGTAAAGGTGTAGCTTTAAGTTTATTCGATGTTATATTTTATTGAAAGCCTGAACCTTTCAAGGCGGGCGGTTATGTTTAGATTTGTACGTATTTCGCTATTCATAAATTCAAATTGTGCCGCTTAATTTTCAAGTAGTGGTAACCTTGCTTTTAAACAAAGACAGTATCGATTTTTACCTGTTTAAATGCATGGTTTTCTTTCTCTCCCCTCTCGAAACAAGACTTTCGACCGAACGTTGGTCAAGTGCGGTTGTACAAATGTAACTAAGTTGTTTTGTCTACTTAAAAATATATAGTGTACATAATTCGCCATTCTAAGTTACCAATTCATTATTTGTTTATATGAAGATTCGTTATTTATGTTCAATATATTACAATTTCGCAAGAACACATTTCTTATTTTGCAGAACGAACCAGCAGCATTTTTCTTGAGTACGAAATATCGGTTTATTTGTAAATAGCCCTATGATAGTATTCTACACACATACATATTTTAGGTTGTCCTTTCTTTTCTTTGGTTTTGGTGCTACTTCTAGTTTTATTTTTAGGTGAGCTTTTTTTATTTTTAGTTTAGTTTCTCCATTCCTTTTGGTCCAATTTCCTTTCCCATTCCTTCTGCTGATTTCCTTACTGCTAGTTCTCATATGAACTTAGTTAAATTTTTTTGATCTGCTTCCTGTGGTAGATGCCTTCTAGATCTTTTTTCTTTTCTTCGGAAACCACGACTTAGCCGAATTTTAGGCCTAGTTAGCTGTTCTTTCCCTCGGTTGTTCGTTTAATACGATTCTCTGATACGACAGCTTGAAGTAACTCAACTTTTCAATCCAGCATTCTTGTTGTTCCCTTGCATACTTCGAGGCTTGACAGTTATTGTCTCGTATTGGCTTGTACTGTTGGTTTTCCAACCTTGCTCCTTTTCTTACTTTGAGTTTTTTTGCGAGAAACCTATTTCTTTACTTGAGGTGGAAGACTTTACTGTTTCTTTACTAGAGATATCCGTCCTGCGACGACTTTTTGCAGTGTTAAGCCATTCCATCTTTGTCCTCGATGATTGCTACCTTAAAGCTTTCCTTTTACTATATCCTTTACACTTCTCGACTTGGTCCGGTGTACTTGTCCTTCAAGCAGGATAAAAACTTTTGTGTTAGTTCTTGAGTTTTTCTTGTAGTTTTGTAATATTTTTTTTATTTTATCCTATTAGTGCATACTAGTTTTTCTTATAGTTCTGTAAGATTTTTTAATTTTTACTATTAGTGTGTACTGGTCGTTCAAGCCGGATAAAAATTCTTTTGTTGGTTTTTAATTTATTTCTATAGGTTTTTTTGTAGACGAATTCTCGTTTGCTTTGTTTTATTAATATACTGCCCGCTCCGTTGCTTCTGCTTTCTACCCCGACCTTTTAATGCTGCTAGTGGGGGAATTTGTTACGTTCAAAACCCTGCAAATAATTTTCTCTGCATTAATTTTTAAAACGTCCTAAAATTTCTCAACAAGCTCGATTTTCCGCCATTTGAATTAGTATTATTTTATAAAATTTCTCTAGTAATTACTCTATATAAAAGTTTGCCTTATAAAATCAAACAGCTGTTTAGGAAACTTTACGTTATAAAGTTGTTGCAATATTTCCTACCACCTGCAGTGACTACATTTTAATTAAAAGCTGCACGTAAATATACAGCTTTCTTCTAAAAAGATAAGACCACTTACTACCTGCCTACATCTGCTTACAATGGGTTTGTTATCTATAAGTATACTGTTATTCTGCAGCTGTTAAGGTGTTACAAACAAGATTGCTTTCGTGTGTCTAAAAATCCTTTGATAATTGCATTATCTGCTTGTTGGCAAGCTGTTAGAGTTTGTATTTCGGCAGCTGTTGTTTGGGAATTCTGCAGACTTGATTTTTCGGCCAAAATGTCTACCCCCATACGTGATTCTGTTCTTATAAAATAGAGACCGCACTTTGAAAGGAACATTGAATACAGCATCTTCTTACCGAAGATACATGTAGTAAAGTTGCGCTACTAGAAATGCTCTCTGTGCTAGTATGAGTAAAGTTGGTGGTTCCAACATTCAGCCCATAAAGAAATGCAGCCACATTTTTTCATCCACAAGATGATACCAGCACAAAGACAATAACTCAAGATACAATTTTCTGTTTTCGTATTTTTTTCTTGATACTGCTGTGAAGAATAAACTTTCCATTTGCTGTTATTACTTATGATTATCCAATAAATTACCAACACCATGTTTCAAATCACAATCGCAATGCACAAGCGACTATGCTAAAGATTAGTTGATTAAAGTTTGTCTGTTTTATTGTTTCTTTTGTCCTTTAGGTATAGATATTATCGTAAAGAACTTGCACATAAATTAAAAAGTAGTTAATATTTCATTAATTTAAGTTAGGGTGTATAATTTTAATGTTATACTATTTCTTGAGGAGGTACACTTCACAATGCAGCATGTATATACAGGGTGCCCACAATCTATCTCCGTATATGGGTAACTTTTTTATTATAGAAGATACAATGTTGGTTAAATTAGCAAAGTTGAAAAGAAATTTACGAGTAGTATGATGCTTTTTTGAAAACTCACCTAGATGCTCAACTTTTTTTAGATATTTGAAAAAAACTGAAATTTGCCCTTTTTTTCAAACGCTAATAACTTTTTAACGGTTCAACCTATAGAGAAAATAAAAACTGCTTGTAAGGTAACTTTTTACGTAGAATTCAATAGCGTATATGACAATTTTAATTGGAAATGGGTTTTCAAGCTACAAACATAACCTCACTTTTTTAAAATGGAAACCATAGTTCAATATAACCCAAATGGAAAGGTTTTTCTTTTCTGATTACCCTGATGTAAGGGTTGATGTACTTATTTTCAGTAGTTTCTTCATAATTAAGAAAAAACGATTTATTTATTTGCGGACATCAAGGAGTCCATGGATACATATTTTAAATAAAAAACAACTGGCATTTGTCAGATATTATTAGTTAAAGTGTTTATTTGCTCTGGGTTGCAAATTTTGTGTAGAAGACTTTTAAATTTATTTGATTATAATAGAGAATGTATACAAACGACGAAAAAAATGACATGCTCTTTTGTTACTATGCCTGTAACAGAAATTGTGATGCTGCTGGTGATATGTATTATGAAAGATATTTGGAAAGAAGGCAGCCAGATAAACGATTGTTTTCTAAATTAGAAAACAATTTAAAAGGTTTGGTGCTTTTACAAAACCCAGTACTGATAAAAGAAAATTCAAAACTGATGATGAAGAACGTGTATTAGCCTACATAAATTTTAAGCCAACAGCGTCCACCCGAGAAACTGCAATTGAGTGCGCTACTTCTACAGAAAAGGCTCGCCTAATTTTAAAACAAAACCGCTACAAACCATACAAAACCCATGTTAGCAATACACTGTATCATGGGGATTGTGAGAGAAGACAACAGTTTTGTAGGTGGTTTCTTAATGAAACAAATAATAATCCTGGTTTTAGTCACACTATTATATTTACCGACGAAGCAAAATTTACTAACAAAGGCATGTTTAACAGAAAAATACAGTCTACTGAGTCAGGAAAATCCCCATTTAACAGAAGAAAGGCGGGATCAACATCAATTTTCGATAAATGTGTGGTGTGCCATTTTGGTAATAAAATACTTGGGCCTTTCTTCTATAATTATAATTTAAATGGCGTACACTATTTGAATTTTCTACAAAACGAATTGCAAGAAATGCTCGATAATTTGCCACTTAATTTACTGCAAAACTTATATTATTTTCAGCATGACGGTGCACCTGCTCACAATGCTCAAGCCGTTTCTGAATATCTTGATAATAGTTTTCCTAATTGGATTGGCAATGCAGGTCCTGTTCCATGGCCGGGAAGGTCACCAGAAATATCGTCACTGGATTTTTTCTTTGGGGTACTGTAAAGGATGTAGTGTATGCTAAAAAATCCAATAACATTGAGCAACTCAAAGATAGTATTACAGCAGCTATTACAAGTATAAAACCACAAACGTTAAATAAGGTGCACCAAAACCTAATTAAAAGGTGCGAAATGTGTTTGCAAGCTAATGGAGGTCATTTTGAGCATATGTTAATGTAGGAGTGGGCATATTCGCATTAATTAATTTTTGTTTCCTTTGATTAAGTTATTTGTATTGTATGGATAGTTTATTTTTAAGTATTTTATTTTTCTTAGTTTATAATAAATTTAGTTACAATAAACTTGTGTTTCCATTATTGATTTTACACATTTTGTTTGTTTGTAATATGTATCCATGGACTCCTTGATGTCCGCAAATACATAAATCGTTTTTCTTTATTATGAAGAAACTACTGAAAATAAGTACATCAACCCTTACATCAGGGTAATCAGAAAAGAAAAACCTTTCCATTTGGGTTATATTGAACTATGGTTTCCATTTTAAAAAAGTGAGGTTATGTTTGTAGCTTGAAAACCCATTTCCAATTAAAATTGTCATATACGCTATTGAATTCTACGTAAAAAGTTACCTTACAAGCAGTTTTTATTTTCTCTATAGGTTAAACCGTTAAAAAGTTATTAGCGTTTGAAGAAAAAGGCAAATTTCAGTTTTTTTCAAATATCTAAAAAAGTTGAGCATCTAGGTGAGTTTTCAAAAAAGCATCATACTACTCGTAAATTTCTCTTCAACTTTGCTAATTTAACCAACATTGTATCTTCTATAATAAAAAAGTTACCCATATACGGAGATAGATTGTGGGCACCCTGTATAACTTATGTATATTTCTTTTCCCAGAAGTACTGTATAGTTTATGTTTTATTTTCTTTTGTATATATTTAAGGTGAAGCATTAAGTAAGTATCTAGATTATAAGATGTTATATGTGCTTACCAATTTTATATTCTTATGTTATGACGCTTGGTTTACCATCACGTAACAAACGATTACGCAAATTATTGGATTCTTTGTTGTTTTGTAAATAGCCTTTCTAGATTGTATGTTATCAATATAGTTTTACAGAGGTTTTCAATGTGTTTTTTCTATTTCACCCACGCCCCTCTACGACGTTTTTGAGCTTGCCCAAATTCTATCATTCTGCCCCTGTTTTGTTGCGGTATTCGGCGTAAACGATTTCTTTATTGATTTTTACTATTTTCTTTCGTGTTTGCGCGGAATACCGTAGCAAGTTCCCTGAAATTCCAACATCAGCCTATATATAACTCGGTTCCCCTTCTATTGTTTTCTAATTATATGCCCTATTTCACCTAGATTCACTGGTATGTGAAGGGTGTTAAGCAGCCTGTGGCTGTCAAGATCTCCCAACACATCCATTTGCCGAATTAATAGCTTTCCAGTAAATCCTTTCGCACAATTAACATTATTCGAGAATATTGCACAACCAATACCTGTAGTTGTTTATAATAATAATCAAGTTTAAGAACAGTTATTTTTTTCGTCATTAGTTTTCCATCTTGAGGCTGGTTGGACGCGTACGTCCATTGATTTCTATTCTAAGTTAGCATACATATTTTCCTAAAATTCCCACAGCCTACATATTTTACTATCTTGCAATAGTCTAACCTAGGTCTACCTTTACTTCTCTTTTTTTCCAATATCTGCTTCTAATATATTCCGCACTATTCCCTCGTACCTTAATATGTGGCATATCCTCCTATCTCTCCTATTTTTTACTGTATTTCACATATTTCTTTCTTCCCCTACCATTTCTAGTACCTCTTTGTTCTTAATTTTGTCTATCCATATATCATACGTCTGTAGCACCACATTTCAAAGGCTTCTACCATTTTCTTGTCTGCTTTTCCTACTGTTCTCGTTACCTATTTGTATTCTTGTTTCTGGTTTATTTTCCCCTCTTTTGCATACTAGAACTTTAGTTTTATTTTTGTTCATTTTCATACCATATCCCTCCGTTAGAAGCGTTTCCATTTCATTAAGAGCAGCTTCTAACTCTTCTTTGCTAGATGCTAATACCGCTATATCATCTGAAAATCTAAGAATATCAATCTTTTGTCCCAGCATACTAATTTCAAATGTCTTCCTGTATTTGACAGTATTCATTACATCTTCAAAATACAAGTTAAAAATTAATGGGGATAAGGCACTTCCCTGTCTCACCCCTTTCCTAATATTTACTTCTCTACGTTTGTGCTCTAATTCTATTATTGCTGTTTGCTTTTTGCATAGGCTATGTAACATCCGTCTATCCCTAAAACTAATTTCAATCTTTTTGAGTATTTTGAACATTTTTTCCATTTTACATTGTCGAATGCGTTTTCCAGATCTACAAACCCTATATACACGCTCCCCCCTTTTCTATTGTTTTTTCCATTATCACCCTCGGAGCTAAAATAGCCTCCCGTGTTCCCCTGTTTCGCCTAAACCCAAATTTATCTTCTCCTAGTATTTCTTCAGCTCGTTTTTCCATTCATCTTTGTACAATTCTAGTTAAAATTTTTGATACGTGTGCTGTCAGACTTATTGTTCAAAAATTTTCACATCTATCCGTAGCTCTTTTTTGGTATAGTGACTATAACGTTACGTTTGAAATCTTTGAGTATCTTGCCTGTCTCATACATATAGCTTACAAGTTGGAAGTGATGCTCTGTTACTGCCTGTCCAGCGGCTTTTAGACTTTTTGCATGCACCTTATCTGTACCCGGCACGTTACCATTTTTCAGACCCTTTAATGCTAATTCAAACTCATGTCTGTTAACTCTTACTCAGAAGAAAACACAAGAAATATGCTTGATCGAAAAACCCTTCCTTTATTCACTCATAATATATCAATCATCTGTAAGCACCAACAAAAACGCATTTAATGTCTCCCTGATATCCAAAGCCAACCCTTCCCCCATCCATTGGTCGACTCATGCAGGTCGGCCCCGCGTACACCATATCTTACACTCGGCCTTTCTGACATCATCACCCTCGATGACCAACTTTAACGATAATAACTATACACATTATACAAAATTAAAAGCACAAAATTCTAACTAAAACTAATTAATATCCAAACAAAAAAAAATCAATAATTTACATTATAGTCCTGTAAATATAATGGTTTTCAAATTGTGCGTTTCTGAATACCTGATGGCCCTGGCGCATTAACACTTGCATCACCGTGTTCTTCGAACACATCACTATTTGTACGCTCCCTGATGTTCTGATACACTTTGTTTATTTGTTTGCTATGAGTATTGGAAGCATCATCACTATCTGTAGGCGTATTTTCCTCCTCGAACGTTGTTTGTTCATCTAACTCTGATAATTTGTACATTTTCATTCGGCTCACACGCACCGTTGTTGTAAATCGACGACCTTTGATGCCTTCAATGTAAGTATCCACAGGTAATGCTTCCGTAATCATAAATGGACCTCTATAACGCACCTGTGTTTTTGTACTTTTACCTGTATGTGTAGGCAATTTTTTTATGAAAACAATATCTCCTATTTTGTAAGCTATTGCTGCAGAACGTTTACTATCGTGTCTTGCTTTATCATTTGGTTGTTCTTGCAGTATATTTTCGTGGATTTTGGTTTGAAGTTCTTTTGGAGGTTTCCATTCGACGTCTTTACCATCACGCCCCATATTTGCTAAATGACCATCTTTAAAACGTGGCATGAACCCAAATAGAACTTCAAATGAAGACTTTCCTAGCGTTTTATTTACGGCTGTATTTAAATTTTGTTTTACTTCCATAATTTTTTCATCCCAACCCGTTTTCTTCTCCATACTAGTCATAATTACAGGGAGTAATGTTCTGTTAACACGTTCGACTTGACTATTCGCAGGAGCCCATTGCAACCAATTCAATGTGTGTTTAATTCCATGTTTTGTTACAAAATTTTGAAACATCTCCGATGTGAAACATGTTGCATGATCGGATACTATTCAATTTGGTATACCACTGCATTATAAATTTTTCCATAACTGTCGCGGTCACTTTCGCTTCTGTGCACTCTACTGGATATAATTTAACAAATTTTGTTAACGCATCAATAATGACCAAAAGATATGCATTTCCTTCTGAACTACGAATAAATGGCCCAATATGATCAATGTGAATCCTTGAAAAGGGTTGCTCTGCCACAGGAAATGGATTTTAGAATCCAGGCTGCTTCCCTGCTGGAACTTTTGCTAACAAACATTCTGGACAAGTGCTGATGTGTCGACGCACATAACTTTTAAGTTTTGCAAACCAATATAATTCACGAATTTTTGCCACTGTTCGGTCTACACTAAAATATTCCATCATATCATGATATTTTACAACAATGCTTTTTCGCATCGCTTTTGGTATTACGTATAACTGTGTCGTTCAGTCTTTTTGAACAAATTCTCGGAATAATTTTCCATTCCTCTGCACATAGCCATTTGCAGATTGTTGTTCTTTGCATGTACGTTCACCTGGATTTTTGATCGCTGCTGAAATTATTTTATTTAAGTCTTTATCTGCGCGTTGAATTGTTAGAATATAATCTTCTTCATTCATTAATTGTAGAACATCTAGTTTATCTTGAATATCGCTTATTTGTTCATTCTCCTCATCTGACATTGGAGCTCTGGATAAGGCATCTGCGTGACTCATTTTATCACCGGGTCTATATTCTATATCCATATTATAATCCGCTAAAAGTCTATACCACCGCGCGATTTGTGGACTTGCGTTTTCTGCGTGTTTAAAAATACCAAGAATTGACAATCCGTGTAAACATAAAAGTTAATGCCAATTACAAAATTTCGCAACTTTTCTACGCAATACACGATTGCCATTAATTCTAGTTTTGACGAATGATAATTTGTTTCTACGTCATTAGTTTTCTTACTTATATAAAATACTGGATGTAGCTGTTTGTCGTCGTCTTGTAATTGCATCAAAATCCCTGAAATGCCATCAGCACTAGCATCTGTGAACAACGCAGTTTCAGTAGCTTGAGGATTATACAATTTTAACACAGGTTCACCAGTTAGGGCTTCTTGAAGATCTACAAAAGCATCTTCTCGCTCCTTTGTCCAATTAAATGCAACATTCTTACGCATCGAATCACTTAACTTGCGAGCACGAACTGCATAATTTGGTATAAACCTTCTAAAATACGAAGTAAGCCCCAAGTAACACCGAACTTCGTGAACATTTTTAGGTCTTGCAAAATTTCTAATCGCTTTAGTTTTTTCTAATCCTGGAGACATTCCTCTCGCAGATATCAGACCTAAAAATTCAATTCACTCTAATCCAAATTGACATTTCTTCAATTTTAGTGTTAAGTTTGCACGTTCGAAAACTTCAAAAATTTGCCTTAATTTTTGTAACATTTCACAACAATTTTTCGCAGGCACAATCAAATCATCTAAATATGACATTGTAACATGGTTTTTTAAAGGTCCTAGCACAATTGACATTAATCGACTGAATTTATAAGGGCCATTTGTCTATCCAAAAATTAACCTTTCGAATTGCCCTGTTGTATCTGGAATAATAAATGCAGTTTTTACTTTTGCGGGTTTGGTGAAAGGTAATTGTAAATATCCGTGTGCTAAATGTAACGTCGTGAAAATTTTGCTACCGCTCAAATTTTCTAAATGTTCGTCCACTGTCGCTATTGGAAAATTTGATTTCACCGTCTGACAATTTAAAGCACGATAACCAATAACAAGACGCGGTTCTCCCGTTTTCTTGGTAATTAGAACTACTGGACTGGAATACGAAGAATTCGTTTCCGTTACAATACCTGCGTTTTTTCATTCTTCAACAATATCTGCAATTATTTGTCTTTCCTTTACATTTGTGCAGTATGGTTTAGCACGAACAGCTACCCCTTAAATGTCCATTTTCATTAAAGTTGTATAGGCCAATTCTGCTAAATCAAACGCAAAACAGTTATGAAATTCTTGACATAACTTCAATAATTCCATTTTAATAGCCTCTTTAATATTTAGCATTTCCATAGATATCTGGATGTTTTCACTTTTTTTTCAGTTTTGTATAAATCAACGGTTGTATTCGTAGGTAGACGTCCTACCCGTTCATTTAGCTTAATGTTCCCGTCTAAAACATTTGTAACCGGTAGTTATCGTACTGTCATTGTACTTTGCTTTTATAAAATTGACGTGATTTGCTATAAGCACACTATCTTCCGCACATTTAATACGTGTATGCCGGGAAATTTCTTCAACATCAATGTCTTTAAATGGGAATTCATAATTATGACCAAATACCAGTTTATCATTAACATTGAGATGGTACTCTTTTTGTTTATATTCGTTAGATTAAAATGCCACAGCTACTCATACAATAAATAGTACACGAAGATCTCAGGGCTAAACACTTTATTTCATTAAAGTAAACGTGAATTCTCATATAACGAGTATGAACAATGTAACTAAAACCACACTACGGACTATACTGTCATCAAACTATTAATCTGAAAAATACTAGATTATAATTAATACTAAGTAGTTAGAGCCGCCTTGCTTCAATGTTCATTGCATGCACGCCACACAATAACTAACTCGCTTTCCTGTTGCTGTCGCACGAAAAGCTTACACTACCTGCCTAGAACTAATGTGCCCACTTCAACATGTACATATGCAACGCTTGGATGTTCGGTGAACGATCTTCCCACTATAACATCTGTTACTTGCACTGTATTAGGCACTATATAAAATTTTATATCCTGTAACTTAACATCATCTATTACTATGGCAGCTTGTACATAAGCATTCGCCTTAAGTACTGGACTTTGTGCACCAAATCCATGTAACTCCTCTTTGGTTTGATGTACGTTTGGAAAGTACATAGCCACATTTTCATGCATTGCACAAATAGAACTACTCATGTCTATTTATGCTTGTAATTCATGGTTGTCTACATTTACTATATGCAAAAATTTGTCTAACGATTTAATGTTATGTTGCTGCTCTATTGTCATAACAGATGTCCAATTCTTTTTAACACCTTCCTTACCATCTTGTGGTTTAGTATCATTGATGCATCCTGGACAATCTTTCGAAAAATGTCCACTTTGTTTACATCGAAAGCACGCATTCAATTCACTCACTTTAGTACACTTTGCAGACACATGCCGTTTTTCAGCACAATTATAACATCGTACATTACTATTTCTTTCAACTTTATTTCTTAACCCACTATTTGTGTGCTCATATTGTATGAATCCTTCGTTTGTTACTAGTACGGGTACGATTCTCCTGTTGCAAGACCGTTGTGCAATATAAAGTGACTATATCGTGTAAAAGTTTATTTTCGCTATGATGTAGTTTTGTTATTAACCCGAGAATAAGTGTTTTATTATATAACCCCACCACAATCTGCTCTTTTATTTCAGTGAAAAATAATTTAAGTGTACTACACAATTTATATTTTTTGTGAAAATAACTCTCCACATTTTCGCGATCTGTTTGTATTCGTTGCGCCATCTTTTTCTACAAACTAGTTGTGCTTGGAGCAAGGTCAAATGTCGCTCGAAATTTTGCTTCAAATGCATTCCAAGATGTCAGCTTGATTCTACGAACTTCGTACCAATCTTTGGCCGGACCTTTCAAATGTATTCACGTCGTTTCCAGCTTGAAAGCCTCCGCCCATCGATGTAAAAATGCACAACTATTAACACGATTAAGCCAATCCATAGCTCCGCTGCCGATTTCACCCCAAAAACTTGACTTATTTAAATCCGGCATCATCTGATAATTTAAATCCGTTGTTTTCAACGGAATTTGCTGATTCTGTTGTAAGGCATTACAAAACAGCTGCTGTGTGTGAACGATTTTGCTTCATCATTTTCACCATTTGCATCATTACAGCCATTTGTTGTTTAATAATTATTTTAAAATCATTTACAGACGGATCTCCTGATGGTTCAGGAAGCATCCCGACACCACCTTCCATTTTGTTGGTTTCATTTGTCGTATCCATTATTCAAAAAAAAAAAAAATCACTTTTACGCAGACCTTGTGAATACATCATCATTTTGTTATCGACCTTACTTAAGGTCGGTTTGACGCAGGTCTAACTTCTTTTCTATTCTAGCTAATCTAAAAAGCTCTACATACCCTTCACAACCTAAATTTCTAATAATTTGACTATTATAGTTTGGTCTAGGTCTTCCTATATCCTTCTATCTTTTTCCTATCCAGCTGGCTCTACATAGATATTAGCAACCTGATGGTTGTTAAAGAACTCTAACATGTTTACATGATTACCATTTATAAGGAAATAAAATATAACCTGGTTATCCGCTTCAAAAAGGAAAAGTGTTAAATTATATGTTATGGTAAGGCTTAAGCAACGAATCGCTGCCAACATGCCAGACCGCTATCTAATTGTGAGTTATGCCATGGTGACGTTTATTAAATTATATGTTATGGTAAGGCTTAAGCAACGAAACGCTACCAACATGCCAGACCGCTACCCAACCGTGAGCCATGTCATGGTGACGTTTATTAAATTATATGTTATGGTAAGGCTTAAGCAACGAAACGCTACCAACATGCCAGACCGCTAACCAATTGTGAATTATGTTCTGGTGACATTTAGTTAACTGATTTTTATGTTTATTTTGTTTTCGAACTTACTTAAAGTCGGTTTGACGCAGCTCTAAATTCTTTTCTATTCTGAGCTAGTCCTAAAAAGGTCTACATACCCTTCACCACCTACATCTCTAATAATTTGACTAATATAGCTTTGTCTAGGCCTTCCTACTCTATTTTTATTTGGTAGTCTATAATCTAAGACTTTACTAAATAGTCCCTCATGTCTTAACTGGTGCCCTATCTCTCCTGACCTTCAATTGTTTCCACATACAGGGATCCTCACCTATCCTTCTATAAACTTCCTCGTTTGTTACTCTATCTGTCCAACTAATCTTTAACATTCTCCTATAACACCAAGTTTCAAAAGCTTCTATCTTTTTCTTATCTACTTCTTTAATTGTCCAAGTCTCACTACCATATAGTAGAATGCTCCATACGTACGACTTTAAGAAACTTTTTCTATTATCTAAGCTAATACTATTAGCTATTAGTAAGTTTTTCTTTTTTAAAAACATTTTTCTAGCTTGAGCTATTCTAGCTACTATATCCCTTCTGCTACGTCCATCTTTTGTAATTATACTACCTAAATAGCAAAATTCATCCACCTCCTCTAACTCGGTATTACCTATTTTTAATTTTGGTTTAGAACTAGGCTGTAACTCACTTGTCATTATCTTTGTCTTTACTGAGTTAATTCTCATACTATAGTTACTCCGTAGTATCTCATCTAAAATATTTAAAAACTCTCCTAACTCTTTTCTAGACTCTGCTATAATGGCTATATCATCTGCAAAACGTAACATGTCTATTTTCTGTCCCTGTACACTAATACCTATCTCTTTTCTCTCTCTCTAGCTAAGTTTAAAGCTTCCTCAATATAAACATTAAAAATCAAGGGAGACAGTACACAACCCTGTCTAACACCATTTCTAATCTTAGCTCCCTTTTCTATTTCATCAAATCTAATTACTACGCTTTGGTTTTTATATAGACTGTAAATAATTTTTCTATCCCTATGAGAGATTCCTATTTTTTGCAGAACCCTGAACATAACAATCCAATTAACCCTATCAAATGCTTTTTCTAAATCTACAAGCGCGAAATGAGTCTATTTTTTTGTAACCTTTTTTTGATAATTACCCTAATCATTAGTATCGGTTCTCTAGTCCCTCTGTCTTTATGAAAACCATATTGGTCTTCGCCTAAATAATTCTCAGTCAAAGCTTCTACTCTATTTTTAATTATTATTGTTAGTATTTTGGAAGCATGAGAAGCTAAACTAACCGTTCTAAAATTCTCACACCTAATCAGCTCCTGACTTTTTTGGGATTGGGATAATAATATTTTTTTCGAAATCTATCGGAACCTCATCTGTGTCATATATTGCTTTTACTAGTTCATATAATCTATCTAAAGTTTTCTGACTTGCATATTTTATTAATTCTGCGGGAATATCGTCTATCCCTGGCGCTTTATTTATTTTAAGATTCCGAACAGCTCTATCAAATTCCTCTCTTAATATTGAGAACCCTATTTCTACGTCCTCTTCTTGGTCGTTTTTCTAACTCATCCATATCGTCTCCCTTATATAAATCTTCTAAATATCTTTTCCATCTATCTGCTACCTCAACTTTATTTATTAGAAGCTCATTATTCTCGTCTCTAATACCATTATATTTTTTCCTATCTTTCCCAAAGAACTTTTTAACTGCCCTGTAAGCCCTGTCTGTCTTACCTACTCTCAAATCATCTTGTATTCCCTTACAATTCTCCTCCATCCATTTATTTCTAGCTTTTCTACACTCATGTACTATCTTATTTCTAACTGTATTATATTTTTGCTTACTTTCACTATCCACTTCTCTGAAAGGTTTAAGCTTTCTTCTATTCTCTATTAAATCTAATATCTCCTTTGTTACCCACGGTTTTCTCGCTTCTATTTTTTTCTTACCTATAGTCTGTGTTGCTGCATCATGTACAGTCAGTTTTATTTCTTTCCATCTATTTTCTACGTTCCCTCCTACAGCTATCTCTTTGCTCTTAATATCTAATATTTGTTTATATTCTTCTTTTACCCTACTATCATTAAGCTTACCTAGATCCCATTCCTCTCTTTTAACCTTTCTCAATTTTTTGAATTTTAGTTTACACTTCATTTTAACTAAGTTATGATCGCTATCTATGTCAGCCCCTGGATAACTCGACAGTTTTAACTTGGTTTCTAAATCTTTGTTTAACTAAAATATAATCTATTTGGTATCTAGCCCTATCACCTGGCGCTTTCCAGGTATATCTTCTCCTAACATGTTGTTCGAATAGGGTGTTTACAGTTACTAATCTATGTTCCTGGCAAAACTCAACCAATCTTTCTCCTCTATCATTTCGTCTGCCATACCCAAATTTTCCTACCATTTTTCCCTCACTACCTTCTCCCACTGACGCATTAAAATCGCCCATAACTATTAAATTCTCATGTCCTTTTACTTTTCTCACTATACTATTTATATCCTCGTATACCTTTTCTACTTCCTCATCCTCGTACTGAGTTGTTGGCATGTAAACCTGAACTAAAACAGTGTCTGTTCGTTTTGTACTCAATCTAACCATAATTATTCTATCACTAAATTGTAAGTACTCTTTAACTTTATGCCCTAATCTTTTACCTAACACTATTCCTACGCCTGCCTGTCCATTAGTTGAAGAAGTTATAATTATCCTATAATTATCTTTCCAAAAGTCATTACTATCTGGCCATCTTATCTCACTAATACCTAAAATGTCCAGCTTTTCCTTTCTCATTTCGACTAATAAATTCGTTAACTTATCTACTCTAAGTAATGACCTTACATTCCAAGTCCCTATCACTAAATCGAACTGTTGTTTTATATTCTTACGATGACGAGCCCCAAGTACCCCCTCCCGGAGATCCAAATGAGGGAGTATTTTACCTCCGGACAAGAATTTTACTTGTGAGCTCTCCATCATATGTATTTTGTGTTTTAGGCCACGCACACCTGGGAAATATTGTGAATACATCGCTATCTATATTATTCCAATCTAATCCCACTTCTGATATGTTAACTCTGTCAGAATAAAACACAAGGAATACGCTTGATCAAAAAACTTTTTCTTTATTCACTCACACTATATCAATCATCTGTCAGCATCAACAAAAACGCATCTAATGTCTCGCTGACGTCAAACGCCAACCCTTCCCCCATCCGTTGGTCGACTCGTGCAGGTCGGCCCGGCATACATCATATCTTACATGTCTAAGTATAGGATATCGCAAGTCATAATTTTCAATGTCAGATTCCTATTCTAATGTTGTTAGTTCCTTTCCTGCATATAAATTCCCTATATATTCTTGCCATCTACCCACTTTCTCTAATGACGTTTCCTCCTACGTCCCTTATATTTCTGCTATATGAATTAATAAAAATTATATATTTTGTATAAATTGTTACCCCTAGAAACAACACGATCAAATATACATTTGGATTTACAGGATACTATTTTAAAAAATATATTTGTAAGCAATTTTTAGTTCAGATAAGAGGTATGCAACTCACGACGTTGAAAGTATTGAAACTCAATTTTAAATAAAGAAAATTTAATACGTCTTCAAATTTTATTTATACTAAAACAATAAATGTACAAAACAAACTTGAAGTCAACTATATTATTCCAATCTTATTTGCAACATCTAGAGCATCATAATCTCGTGCTAATCTAACATATGCTTTCTTTTTACCATCTGGTCTAATCAACGTATTAACTTTAGCAACATTGATGTCAT
Source organism: Platerodrilus igneus (assembly GCA_036346225.1). Lineage (NCBI taxonomy): Eukaryota > Metazoa > Arthropoda > Insecta > Coleoptera > Lycidae > Platerodrilus > Platerodrilus igneus. The sequence continues at coordinate 696,608 of JARFIW010001359.1, forward strand.
AAAGTTTCTTAACCGCAGCCTTAATATGATGTTTATTGGCAGTCGTATGAACTAAAAATACTAAGGTATTGTTGTCTTCGATTTTCTTCATTGCCGCTTCTGTGGTAAGTGGAAATTTGATGATGTTATAAGCATCCATGCGACTTCGATGTGGGACAGCCTTCCTTGGATATTTGGGATTTCTGGGTGGCCTCAATGTTTTAGGTCTTCTAAAATGAACAGATGTCCGGATTTTCCTCGTCCTTGAGCCATGTGGTCCTTTGATAACCTTAAGAAATAATAACTATTAATATAAGAAAATATGTTGAAAAGCTATTACTAATTTTAAACGAAAATCAGTGTTGTGTTAAAGTGCGTTTTCATGGAATTTCAAAGAGATTCCCACACAAAAATCATCATAAAATTTATTAGCAAAAGCACATAAATAAAAGCATGCAAGCAAATAAGCAATATAAATAATAAAACTAATTTTAAACATCTTGTGATAATTCTTTGTAGACTTGGTTAATGATGTCATTCTCAAATTCACCTATACTAATACCACTCTCATTATCAACGCCTAAGCTTTCAGTAACTAGTGAAACGGATTGATCAGTATCAACTTTAATACAGTCCGGTACAGTTTCATGTTCGATATTTTCAACTTCTATATTATCTGAATCACGTTCGGGCATTAAAATACTAGTTGGATAAACTCTTAATCTAGATATCTTTCTTTTACCACACGAACATTTCCCGACGATTTTACAGTAGGTACTACTAGGCGACACTACCATAACCAACGAACAAAATTTATCACAACATTCCATAAAAAATGAACCACCACGTACTTTTTTTTGAATTCGTAGAGCCTTTGCAATAGGTTTCACAACCTTTCCAGCACCTTTGGGTTGAGCCTTGACCGATACATTCTTCTTGGGTTTAGAAATAACCACCTTTCCAGCAGCTGGTTTTACTTTAGTTATAGCTTTAACAGAAGTTTTCTTAACTGCAGTCTTCAGTGGTTTACCAGCAGGAGCAGCAGCAGCCGCAGCAGCAGCTTTGGGTTTTGCTGCCGCTGCAGCTTTGCCGCTAGCGGCTTTTGGAGCTTTGGCTGGTTTCTTTTCTGCAGCAGTTTTTGATGGCGTTGGTTGTGCAGCTGCAGCTTTAGTAGAAGCTGGTTTAGCAGCAGCTGGTTTGGCAGCTGGAGACTTGGCAGTACTCGTAGAAGATTTTGCAGCAGGTGCTTTAGCGGGTGCCGCTGCTGCTGCTGGAGGTGGAGACTTAGCACCTACAGCCTTAGCAGCAGCAGGTGCTTTAGCTACCTTGGAACTACCAGCTGGTTTAGATGCTCCTGCTGTGGTAGGTGGTTTTGCTGCGCCAGTCGAAGCAGATGGGGTAGCAGGTTTTTTTTCTTCCTTTTTGCCACCGGCTACAAATAAGAATACAGATTACTTTTGAGGTTAAGTATAATATTTCAATTTTACAATCACCTAATTGCTAATAAAAGCTAAGCACTTTACATGTGCAGCAAAAATTAAACAAATTAAGACAAAACAAATTAGTACATGCGATCAAATTTTAAAACCGCATGGTTTGGCACGCTCTAGATAAATAATTGGTGCACGTTGCAAATTGAAAATTTATAGTGAATAAAACCATTTATAATCTATTTATTAAAAGTCACTGTAAACCAAGGGCTGAGTTATGCTTTATTACATGTAATTTATTAAACTTACAAGATTTATCGCCTCCTTTTCCCTTCGTGGGAGCCATTTTAACAAAAGAACATACGAAGCGCTCTGTCAAAAGTTCATGATTATAACTATGGAAGGGATAAAGGATGCGGAAATAAAATAATAGCGGGACTTTTAAATTTTGTGAGAATAACACAGAACTGATTACAAACTAGAACTGTTTAAAAATTATTCCGATATAGATAAATCTATATTATACAACACATTAGAATACTATTTTAATCGCATATTTAAAACCCAGTTAGTTATGTGATATTCTCAATGATAAAATTATAACAGCAATTTGAAATTTCTTATATCCTAATAGAAAAATAGATAAAAAGCAAGATGAAAAATTGAAAAGTTTACATGGAAACAAAAATTATATTCATACTCCAAATTCATAGTGAAAAACACTATGGGATACTGATTTTAAACAGTTTAAGCCCTTGCATATGATAACGAAAATAAAAACCTACAGCATTAATATAGATCACGCTAAACAAAATACTGTAGGTTTCACAAATTATTTGTAATAGTCTTTATAAAAACTATACTTCATTAATTTTAAAACTAAAATTGAAGAACCGTAAAATTAACCTTCAAACTAGTCTATCAAGTGAGAAACCGTATCATAGGGTCATATAAACGTTTTTCAGAACTTGAGGTGGAGATAGCACCGCTGGTAAGATATAAGTATGCAACTGCACCGAATTATTAGAAGCAACTAATCGTGCATACAATTTTCGATCAAATTAAAATATACATAAATCCAAGCTCGTTTAAAAACTCTGTACAATGCGTTATAGCCCACGCTCTGTAGTTTAAAGCTGCAAACAAGTATAGTTTGCCAGTGACAAGATATAGTGTGCTTGAATTTCTTGAATTAAAGACTCAAACCTTAGCAACCTCAGTAAAACGATTTGGAAGGAGACAAGTGTTATGATAATACGACACTAACATTATTGAAATTCAATTTTGATACATAAACTGCATGTTAAATGCTGAGTTGTACTGGTTGTACTTAAGGCGCAATAGTGCAACAAACTACTAGAACGTGTTACGTGTGAATTTGACGCTGACGATTTCTGAAATTTACGTAATCACGAAAACTTAACAGAAAAAAGGTATCAGTTAACTTACAGTGGCGAGGGGTGGATCTTATGAAAGCATATGCAATATTTTTAAGGGGCAGAAGATTAACACTTTCTCTTCTACTTACTTGGAAAGGTTTATAAACGTCGAACTGGCTTTTTGATCTCGATTGATGGTAAGTTATCTTCAAGACCGTTTAAAGATTATTTTTATCTCGACTGGCTGATGAATCCCTGTGGATACTGGCTTACTCCTAATAATTTAAACTAAGCACAGATAATAATAATACTTCACGCTGTTTACTTAAATTATATTAACACATAAATATTGTTCAACCAACTAAGCTCTATCTTAATTGTTCAAATGGCGTAATCTAAAAGAAAAGATCACCGTATATATATATATATATATATATATATATATATATATATATATATTCCAGTTTAATTATCCAACAAATTGGATTGTTATCTGTAAATTTTTATGAATACAATGTAGAGTTAGTTTTTGTTACATTACGCTTTTATTGAGCGTGCACCACCGTAAGAGTTTACTTCTGATAAATTACTATGCAGCTAATAAAATATAGAGCAGGTAGAAAGTTAAAATTTTATCACTTTCAGATTTTTGATTCGGGTATACGGTTTAATCATACTGTTTTATAGCAAGACAAACTTAGGTGTCAGTAATTCCTAACACAACAGGGGTTGACTAAAGGTGTCCACTACAGAAACACTGTAACAATTTATTTAATTTCGAGATCACCTTCGCGTTCGGGAGCATTTTATCTTAGCAAGCCTCAATTTAAAAATTATCGTTACGCGATTTACTGAGTACTAGATTATCTGCATGACGATCATGCTAGTCGTTACTCTATTGAAGCTAAGAACTTGACCTCAACGAACTTGAATAAATTCATGAATTAAATCGAATTACCCTTTCTAATATGCCAAGGCGGTATTTACAATTTATATTATGTTACATTTCAAATTTGGAGATGTACACTTTTAAATTTGTGAATGAATTCCCGCCATTATTTTTAAAATAGACTTGTTCATTTCCGTAATTTCTGGCAATTGCGTTTTGCACAAAAGAATGCGCAGGCGCGGAGTGATGGGTAAGTGCGCGGTTTGCGACACGACAGGAATTATTAGCCACGAGACGTCGAACGGTGACGTTTGCCTGTTTCGTGTTTGTTTGTCTTTTCTTTTTTTAGGATGTAGGTTTTCCTTTATCTCTGCCTGATATCGTTCCCTACCTGTATTCTATCGTACCGCTACAAACAGAAGAGTAGAGACGAATAAATTTGGATTCAAATGGCATGACGCAACCAACCTCAACAAGGGCCCTAAGATTGAACTGCAAGGCACATTTTAAGTGATAATTTCGCTTTATTTTTATTTCAACGTGCAAATTACGTCATTGTAAACGTGTTTGGTATGTGATACAATTTGACACGTAATTATGTCATAATATCATTATTGTGCCATATTGTGAACGTGGATCGTATCAGTGTTGCCAACTGTAGTAGTGGCGCTGAACACGGCCGTGGGAGTATAACAATTATTTTAGGGAATTTCCAATTACCTATACTTACACCATTTGTACGATTTGAAGTGAACTTGTAGTTGGGGGGTCAAGCGTTTTTCGGCACGTGGGAATAATAGGTACTTGCACAGTTGCTATATACTATTGACCTCTGCGTCATTGGGTAGTTCCTACATGTATTAAATTTGTATTGATTTATGAGCTTCTGTCTATTTGAATAATTTATAATAATTTCGGTTCTTTTCAATTAGGAGAGAATGTTTTCACATCCACATTCGTAGGATGATTAGGTGGTGTTTTTCTACTTTGGTGTGTCTGTGGTGAAGTTCTGATTTGTAAGTATTGGTTGTAACCGAATGTACTTGGTACTTTACTATTTATTTAGTTATTTTACTTTAATAATCTAGTTAAATAATTCTATTATAAACTGTGAACTACCTCAATATAATAAAAATTTAAGCAATTTTTTTATTACAGCTTTTGAACTAACTAAAATTGATAATTGTTTTTTTTATACAAATGTGTTTAATTAATGTGCCAGCGCTACAAACGTAAAGATATTCACACCATTCACCATTTTAGTGTCCTCTATTGCTTCAATTAAATATTTAAAAATTCACTACTGAATTTTATATGAAAAAAGAAAATGAAAACAAAGAATCGGTTTCTTTCCAAGAGTTTACGAAAAACATTCGTTTACGGCTATTTCTAATACTCTTAACCAACTTAACTGGAATCACATCGGCATCACCCAAGCGATTTTCAATGCTTTTTATCAATTTTAGTTTTCCAATTCTAAAACTTCAAATTTACAGTAAATACATCATATGCCTGAATTGTTTCCTGAAAATACTTCAGAATTTAGGTAATGAATTTTGTGTTAAAAATAATTGGTTGGCCTACATCAATTGCAGTAGACAGCATACGCCAAATTGTTTTAAAAAGCAACATAATTTTTTAACTTTGAAGCTAATATATAAAAAATCGTATTTGTAAAAATCTTGTAAAATTTATATTACACTTTGATTTAATTTCTTGGTTGTGTTTAAGTTATGATTTTAGACCTTATAAAATTGTAGAAGTAATTTCGGTCTTTTTATACATAAATAATACTTTTAGGGCTTTAGAATAACTAATCCGCTAAAAAATATTTGTATTTGATTGGACGTGTTCATGGTGCATTGACATTTGCTATTTCTGTAACGCTAGTTACGTTTTGGGCATTGGGAGCGGTGTTTCTAAAAACTACTTTCAAAAACTTCGTAACAATTTATTTATTTTAAACAGATATTACAATGTATTTTTGATAAGTTGATTTAAAATACTCTAAGTCGAAAAATAATTATTAATTGAACTAATACCAGTGAGTAGCCTAAGCAAACTGCAATGTTAAAGCTGAAATATTTTAGACTGACTGCATGCTCTTGGGGCTCCCGGGGTATTTATGGTGTCCATGCCCCTCACATGTCTGTTGGAACTTGCAGAGCTCATGTTTGCTTATTTCTTAATACTAGTCATGATACAATGTAACAATCTTACTTTCTAGGTAATCACGGTTCTTAAACGTCTGCGACCTGCCATCTGCAGTATCACTATCGTCTGGAATACAATGTATTGCATCCGTTCTCACAACTGTTAATAACGTTTATTTAATTATCCTTGGATTACATTGTTGCACTTGACTTAATAATTTCTTTAGCAATTTCTAATAATTCCTAATACTTTTTATTAATGGTACATATATATTGGGGGATACATAACTCTCTTTGTATATATGTTGCTTTCCGTATTTTTCCGATAGCGTAGACATAATTACAGTTTTAATATGTTTAAGGTTAACATAAGCTTTATCGATTTTAACCTACAAATTGTTTGTTGTTTTTAATTTAGGTAAGTGTTTCTTAATTACTTTATGGTGTATTTAATTTATAGCAGTGCTGGATAAAACACTTTTGAAAAGTATTTTAATTACTCAATGCAACCAGCTGTATTATATTTGATAAATAATTTTTTATAGTTGGATATTTATTTAAAATGATCAATTATTATCCTTTGTGTACTTCAAAATTTCAATTTCATATCCGTAGCATTATCTGGAATGGTCCAGTTTTTAATATTTTTAAATCTTCATCTTCCGCAAAATAAAAAAAATATCGAAACATCTTCGCTTTCTATTGTTGTGGTTTGTTTCTGATATAAGTTTTTTAGCAGCAGCTATAATAACTTATGAATATCGTTTATATTTTTTCCAGCATTGTCACTAATAGCATTAAAGAACGCAACTTAAATTTAAGAATAGTAAATATCAATATAATGGCATCATCTTCATTAGGTCTTCAGTCCTAGAACTGGCGGGACGCGTACCCCCATTGTTTCCTAGTCTGAACCAACCTACACATGTCCCTGAAATTTGCACAATCTGCATCTATCACTATCTGTGTGCTAAAGTCTGATCTCGGTCTACCTCTACCTCTCTTTTCCTATCTCTGCTTGTAATATAGCTTGTATTATTCCCCAGAAATGCCTTAGAACGTATCATGTCCTTCTATTTCTCATATTTTTTCCGTTTTCCACAGATATCTTTATTCCTCTACTATTTCTACAACCAATTTGGTATTAACTTTGTCTGTCCATGCTACCATTCTTATACATCTGAAGCACAACATTCCAGAAGGCTTCTATCTCTTTCTGTCTGCTTTTCCTACTGCCCCTATTTCATAGATGTACTCTGCTGTGCTCTACACTATGCTTTGAACAGTTTTCTTCTTGTATCTATGTTCGTTGTCTTTGAACATAGCTGCTGTTCTTTCTTGTTTGATGCAGTTCGGTCACCTTGTATTGTTTTACAGTTTTATACCCTATTTCCCCGATATTCAGTGGTATGTGAAGGGGGGTAAGTAGCCTTTGGCTGCCAAGTTGCCCCAGCACTTGAACCTTTGTCGAATTAATAGTTTTTCCAATTTATCCTTTTGCACAATCAACATTACTTGAAAATGTTGAAATATGTCAGATCACAGAATGGCATACTGTGAAATTATCACCCGAGTCCAAAAGCCAAAACCAACAGTAGTTGAATATAGGAATTATCAAAATATCAATCTAGATATGCTCCAAGCTGATCTCTCTTACCATAATTGAGCAGAAATTCTCCAAGAACATGATCTAGATGCCAAATTAGAATATTTCAATAAACTAGTTATAGATCTTTTTGACACATGCCCCAATTTAAAAAACCCCACTTACATATAAGACACCTCCGTATATCACAGACACGATCAAACTCATGATACGATTAAAAGACAAAGCACATCAAAAGTATCTTAGAACAAAACAAACATCCGATTATTATTACTACAAAGATCTAAGAAATTTTATGACAGAAGCAATTAGGAATGAAAAAGCTGCCTTTTTTAAAGAATCAATTAAGAAAATATAGATCAAATCATAAACAAATATGGAAATTTTTTGCTGATAACAAAATTCATTTTAAACAAAGAAATTCTATGCATCCTGAACTCCAAGAGGTAGACATAATAAATGATTATTTTGTGAACAATATACTCCGTCCACCGGTAGATGATATGTACATTGACGAATTCAAACACTCTAAATTTGCAGGACTTGGTGCCAAATTTGAAATACACACCGTCTCACCAGAGGAAGTTCAGCGTATTGAAAAGTAAATCTGATGCATATGAAAAGGACGGCATCAACTCAAGAATGCTAAAAATTATAATACCATATTGTTTAGATATTGTTACACATATTCTTAACACATCATTTCTTAGTGGTTATGTACCACACATTTGGAAGCAGTCAGTAATTAACCCTATACCCAAAGTATCACAAGCTACCAACATGACGCAGCTTAGACCAATAAGCATACTACCAGCACTTTCAAAAGTGGCAGAAAGAATTGTATACAAACAGCTCGTTGATTACATTAATAAAAACAGCATACTACCTAAATTCCAATCAGGCTTTAGATCATCACACAGTACTGCAACAGCATTAATGAGATTAAATAATGACTTAACTAAAAATATTGATAATGCGAATGTAACTTTTCTAGTTGTGCTTGACCTGAGCAAAGTATTTGATGTTATCAATATCAAACTACTACTCTCTAAGCTATCATACTATGGTTTTTCATCACTTGCACTTTCATGGTTTCATAGTTATCTTCATGGCAGAGGGTGCCAGGTTAAAATAGGATCAAAATTTTCAACAGCTCTACCTGTCAAATCTGGAGTTCCGCAAGGGAGCATACTAGGCCCACTGCTTTTTTCTATCTTCACATCGGATCTACCACTAATTCTCTCAAAAAAAATTAGTCTTCACATGTTTGCTGATGACATCCAATTCTATCTATCCTCAAATTCACATACAGTGAATGCATCAATCAACATTATTAATGAAGTGTTAGTTGCTGTTCATCAGTGGACCACTAAAAATGGGTTAATACTTAACTCTACAAAAACTCAGGCCCTATGTATAGGTACCAAAGTGTCACTAACAAGAGTAAAACAACGGAATGATACAAATATAATATTAGTGTAGTGCCTCTTAGTGAAAAAATTAAAAATTTGGGTGTGATTTTTGATGAGAACCTTACATTTGAAAACCATGTTAACTCAATATGCAGAACTGGATACTTCAAGTTGGAAACACTACGTAAATATAAATATTCATTGCCTCAACACGTTTGTTGGCAACTTTGTGATTCTCTAATTTTGAGTAACATCCACTACTGTGATACAGTATATTATAGTTATTTGTGAAAGGTACTTCAAAATCGTATTCAAGTACTACAAAATTCTTGCCTTAAGTATTATTTTAATTTGCGCTACAGAGATCATGTGACTCCCACATATGTCAAACATAGCATACTAAAGATGGACAAACAGTGGGAATTGCACTTTTCAGTACTACTTTATAAGTTATACCATGAACACTTACCGTCATATCTTTATGAGCTGCTAACAAAATGTTCTACAACGCACAATGTACGTCATACTGGTCGATTAAGCATACCACTTCATAATACTGAAAAATTTAAATGTTCCTTTGAATATCTTGCCAGCAAAACCTTCAATACTTATATTGAACTATACATATCTTGTGATACTCCAGCAGCATTTTGTAAGAGACTTAAAAACATTCTGCTGTGTCAACAAATCCTGTGAATTATTATATCTTATGCTTATTAGGGTGTTGTTGAAAATCAGTTTACTGAACAACATCCTTTTAGTTAGGGCTTGTACATCTTGTATGGCTTTACCTAATAAAGATTATATAATATATATATATATATATATATATATTATGACATTTGACATTTATCAAAGGATCTACAAAGGTAGTTCGTTAGTGCTACGGATAAAACCATAAATTTTCCATTCTATCAAGCTATACTAAAAGTTAAAAACACTACGGTTAACAAAGATTGATGAATAGTTACTTGTTGAAAGCATAAATAGGATATTACGTACTAGAAGTACAGCGTTTGAAGTTTATAAAAAGCATTATTATTTGTTTGCATATACGAAGGGTATCTAATGCATCTTCGGTTGAATGTGTATAGGTTTTGTCTTCAGTTTAGCATTTGTAAATTTTGCAGGATACTGTATGCCAATTATAATTTTGAGTTTCCTAAAATAAGATATGTTTAATACATTTAAAATATAAATCAACATAAAAATTTTGTAATGTCAAATAAAATGTAAACATGTTCTAAAATAGTAATTAGGTAGATTTAAGTTAAGTTAGTTGAATGCATCCCTTATGTTATATTAGTAGTAGGCTAGAAATAAGTTTGTTTTTGTTGGTTGTTATGGTGATAATTGTTTTAAATTGAATTATTATAAAATTGTTTGAAAAAATGAATTAATTATAAAAATTTTGGAAAAAAGTTTGCATATAAATTTTTGTGGATTGATAAATTTGTTTTTGTAAAGAGCTTGTACTGAGAATTTATATCAAATTAAATATACATGTTAATTGTGCATGCATTTTGATTCAAAATAATAAGGTAAAAGGAAAGTGAAAGTTAAACGACGAAAATTAATTTAAAGAAAGAAGATTTCAATATACCACCATCGGGGGCATCCTTTGTTGTGGTTCAGGAGTTGCAGCTGATCAGTTAATTGGTGAAGTATAAGGTGTTCGTAGTTGTAGAGTAATAAAACAATTAGTGGTTGAAGTAGTTTCATAAGAGAACCTAAAACTAGAGGAAAAACATTATTGTATTTTATACTAAGACATATTATTTAATAGGTACTCACTGAAAGCGCTTGAGGCAACTTTGTGTATCCTGTTCCAATTCTGTACAACCAGACACATTCAACGGAGTTACAGGTATAAAAGTTAATATTATCTACTCTTCATATTAAGTAATTTAGAATAAATTAAATTTCAAACGTTAACTAGAATAAATAATTGCAGAATAGATTTATCAATCTTTGTTTAATCGGTATACGTAAGCACGACTTAGAGGTTAAATTGATTTTGATCGTATACGCTTTAGGTGCTTGTGTTTCAATACCTGTAAGGGGACAAAGAACCTACTTCTCCTTACAGAGTTAAAATACTAGATACAGTTTCCCTGAGAAAGAGTTTCAAAAAGTCGTGGCATAATTGAATTGAGAGAGTTTTATTTTAATCAATTACAGACTAACACCATATTACAGGTTGCACCTATTATTTTACTCGGATATTTAAGCATCATTACATATAAATATCAACATACATAACAATATATATATATATATATATATATATATATATATATATATAAAGTAAGATGTATCTGTAAACAAACTCTTATGAAAATAATAAGAGCTATTGACAAATACAAATCGGGCTAGTAGTTATATAACCATTAACAAAACATTAGCTTTATTACTTCACAAGGGGAGGAAACATCCACTGACCGACGGTTTCGGCTTGTTAAGCCTCATCAGAGTGAAATAGTTTCCAAGGCTGCAAATAACTTGTCTTTTTTTATTTAAATTGCCTTTGGGGCATGAACCTAGGTGTCGCCACGAGAAGGTTTGTTACGTTTGTAAATAAATTTTGCTGGAACATTCCGCAAATCTCAAAGGCCAGATGCACTTTTATAGTCATTTATAAAATTTATTATGTAGTTTCCGTTCAATTCTGTACTTCCACACTTTAGTAGTGTTGGTGTTTTATCGCCTGATTGCGGTTTTATTTACTTTTGCCATAGTACAGTGATTGTTTTGAAATTATATCATTATAATAGCTTCGATTACTTCATAGGGTTCTTGGAAACTATTTCACTCTGATGAGGCTTAACAAGCCAAAACCGTCGGTCAGTGGATGTTTCCTCCCCTGTGAAGTAATAAATCTAATGTTTTGTTAATGGCTATATAACTACTAGCCCGATTTGTATTTGTCAATAGCTCTTATTATTTTCATAAGAGTTTGTTTACAGATATAGTAGTATTATTATCTCATGGCGGGTGACCTTGAAAAAACCTGTGCGAGGAGGAGGTATATTAATAATCAAAATAAAAAAGTGAGACTAGAAAACATCGACTGCTTGCACGTCCAGTGTTGTCACAGTAAAAATTGTTGAGCAACCAAGGAATGTGTTTTAAATAGTTTTATGTTGATTTTTGCTCTTCTATAAAAATGATCTGAGCTTATTGTTAAATGTGATACTTCAGATTATTGATTGATTGGATCAATGTACACAAGATATTTTATCACTTATAGTCACTAGTAGAACAAAAACAATTTGGTAGTACTACATATTCGTTTTTTTCAAATTAATAGACTTTTTGTTTTAAACACAAACTATAAACTATAAACACTATAAAAATGTCAAACGCCCACCTCGAAAATATTACTAAGATTTATTACAAAAACGTTTTAAGAATATGTTTACACAATGACACTCATGGTGTTGTAACTAACAAAAACAATTTTTAATTCATACCAAAAGGTTTCTATATCATTTGTTATATTAATATTATTATAAATTGCATATATCTCTTGCAAATTGTTCAGGTTGGAGGCGCCCGAATCTTTTATGCGTTTCAAATATTGAAACACATTAAAAACAATCTGTTGTCCTTGACTATGAATCACCTCCTTCTTATTCATAATATTACTCTAAAAAATATCATAATTAATCATTGAACGAACATTCTTTTTAAATACTTACATTGCTGAAGAAATTAACTATCAGTTAATTTTGAAAAAAACTGTTTTGATGACTATTACTTGATACAAATATTAAAACGGAAAACTGGAAACAATAAGACCTTGATAAGAGCGAGAATGACAATGACAGTTACGGTTCACATTCAGTATTACAGTATTAGGATCCGCTGAGTATGTGCACTGTTGCCACAGCAAATATTTACGGATAAAGAAACTACGAACCTAGAATTGTTTATAAGTAAAAACAAGTAAAAGCTCCGATATTATATGGAGGTCTGGATTTATTTCATATATTTATGAATTTCTAGATACCGCCAGGATGAACAGGGTCCTTACAAACAATATTTTACTTAACGTAAAAAATGGGATATTCGTGACGACGTATTAAAGCCACATTGCTAGCAAGATGTTTGTGGGTTGTACTGTAGCGTTGTGAATCTTGAGGTTTAAGTTTAAATTATATATATATATATATATATATATATATATATATATATATATATATTTCTACAAAATGATCAAGTAATTGTTTTGTAATGGCTATGCAAATACCAGTTCGATTTGTATAGGTAAATACAATGTGTATTTACAGATACATCTCATGTAATTGGTTTAATTGTAACTGCAGATTGCAGAGAAAGTTTTGCTTTTTTATATATATATATATTTATATATATATATATATATATATATATATATATATATAATATAAAATATTTCACAACCAACACCTGTAGTTGTTTATAATAATCATCAGATTTAAGAGCACTTATTTTTTGGTCATTGGGTTTTACGTCTTGAAACTGGTTGGACTTGTACCTCAGCTTATTTATGTTGCGAGCTAGCCTACACAGTTCCCTGAAATTCTCGCAACAGCCTATATACAGCTCGATTCCCTTCTATTGTTTTCTAATTATATGCTCTATTTTACCGAGATTCAGTGGTATGTGAAGGGGGCTAAGCAGCCTGTGGCTGCCAAGGATTCCCCAACACTTAGACTTTTTCCAGTAAATCCTTTCGCACAATTAACAATAGTTGAGAGTATTGCAAAACCAATATCTGTAGTTGTTTATAGCAATCACCATGTTTAAGTACAGTTATTACTTTTTTCATTAGTTTTTCCATCTCGGGACTGGTTGGATGCGTACCTCTATTGATTTCTATTCTGAGCTAGCCTACGCATTTTCCTGAAATTCCTACAGCCTACATTTTTCACTATCTGTGTGCTATAGTCTAACCTAGTTCTACCTCTACTTCTCTTTTTTCCTATCTCTGCTTCTTATATATTCCGCACTATTCCCTCATGCCGTAGTATGTGGCCTATCATCCTATCTCTCCTATATTTTACTGTTTTCCACATATTTCTTTCTTCTCCTACCATTTTTAGTATCTCTTCGTTCTTAACTTTGTCTCTCCAGGATATCTTTATCACACATCTGTAGCACTACATTTCAAAGGCCTCTACCTTTTTCTTGTCCGCTTCACTTACTGTCCAGGCTTCACAGCCGTACAGTGCTGTGTTCCACACATATGTTTTAAGCAATCTTTTCCTTGTTTCTATGTTTATTGTCTTTGAACACAGTAGTTGCTTTTTCTTGTTAAATGTAGCACAATCTTGTACTAATCTTTGTTTTATATCTTTTGTGCTTTTCCCATCTCGCGTTATTTGGTTTCCTAGGTAGCAGAAATCCTTAACCTCTTGTAAGTTTGTGTTACATATTTGTATTCTTGTTTTTGATTTATTTTCCTCTGCTTTGCATACTAGTACTTTAGTTTTAGTTTTGTTAATTTTCATACCGTATCTCTCTGTTACAACCGTTTCCATTTCATTAAGAGCAGCTTCTAACTCTTCCTTGCTAGATGCTAATACCGCCATATCATCTGCAAATCTAAGCATATCAATTTTTTGTCCCTGCATAGTAATTCCAAATGTCTTCCTGCATTTGACAGTATTCATTGCCTCTTCAATGTACAAGTTAAAAATTAATGGGGATAGGGAACGTCCCAGTCTCACCCATTTCCTAATGTTTACTTCTCTACGTTCCTGCTCCAATTCCATTACTGCTGTTTGCTCTGTGTATAAGGTATGTACTATTCGTCTATCCCTATAACTCATTCCAATTTTTTTGAGTATTTTGAACATTTTTTTCTATTTTACATTGTCGAATGTTTTTTCCAGATCTACAAACTCTATATATACGCTTTCCCCTTTTTCTATTGTTTTCTCCATTATCACTGAGCTAAAATAGCCTCTCGTGTTTCCCTGTTTCGCCTAAACCCAAATTGGTCTTCTCCTAGTATTTCTTCAGCTCGTTTCTCCATTCGTCTTTGTACAATTCTAGTCAATATTTTTGATACGTGTGGTGTCAAACTTATTGTTCGAAAATTGTCACATGTATCCACACATTTCTTTTTTGGTATAGTTACCATGATGTTACGTTTGAAATCTGTGGGTATCTCGCCTGTCTCATACATATAGCTTACAAGTTAGAAGAGACGTTATGCTGCTGCTTGTCCAGCGGCTTTTAGAGTTTCCGCTTGCACCTTTTCTGTACCCGGCACCTTACCATTTTTCAGACCCTTTAATGCTAATTTAAACTCATCTCTAAGTATAGGATATTCCAGGTCATCATTTTCAATGTCTGATCCCTGTTCTAATGCAGTTAGTTCCTCTCCTGCATATAAATTCCCTATATATTCTTGCCATCTACCCACTTTCTCTACATTTTCTATAATGACGTTTCCTCCCGTGTCCTTTATATTTTTGCTATATGGTTTTATATCCCTAAAATTGATTGTAATTAGTATGTATGTTTCATCTGTCTTTCCTACTTCCATCTTAGTTTGTATCTCTTTGCACTTTTCACCAATCCATTGTTTTTTAGATTTCCTGCATTTGCGAATAATTTCCCATTTTATGGCTTTGTATCTCTGTTTTTCTATTTCGTCTGATTTATTTTTTTTCTTTCTTTTATTAAATTCAGGATATTCTTTGTTATTCATGGTTTCTTATTTTCTTTTTGTATATATCCCAGAATATTTCTGGCCGCCATGTCTATGCTGGATTTAATGTTATTCCATTCTGTTTCTACTCCCTTAGTATCAGATATTGCTACATTTTTCCTGGCCAGCCTCACACATGGGTGCTAGTGAAACGATATTTTCTTATCCCTCTATATTTACACCAGCTCTACGAAGTCTTCCGACGTAGCTAGGGGTCTATTCCTGGGGTAGAGCAATGAGCAATGGGGGGGTAAGTCGAAATCTATGGAGGTTTACACTTAACAAAAAAAACAAACAGGCGCCACCAAGTCCAAATTGATTTATATTAGGGGCATAGCAATTTTCTAAGGGCGGACTTGGAGACCCAAAAAAAAGAGATCGCCTTCGTTGATACACAAACTTGTCTTAACAGAATAAGACGCTGTTCCTGTAAGAAAGAATAATAATTAAGTCACATAAAAATGGGAACACTATTTGCGTCCCTCAAGTATACCTAAAAGTATAGAGAATATTTTCTGCATAATGGGATCATAAAATTTAGTTCTTATTGCTTTTTGTTTACCAAGTCTGATCAGACTAGATCAGAATAAAAACTTTAAATGAAGAATATTAATTTACTAATAAGAATTTTCTTTGTTTCAGTAAATAAAATATCATTGTAATTAAATAAAAATAAAAATTTGAAGTACTTGCAAAAATGGTAGTAAGGGTTATCAACTGATCCTTACTCAAATATTTTATAATTCTATGTAACTAAAAATGCTAGAGTTTCTTTATAACCCAATCAGATCTGTGTGAGTCATTTACAAATGAATATACGAAATTTTCTCTTTAAGTTAACAAACTTAAATTTAGTTTGAAGTCAAAATAATCACCAAGATATTCTCTAATGTTATCAATAGTGGTTGTACTAAAATGCTAAACATGTGTTAGCCATTGGGCAATTGTTGACAATAGTGATCAAACAAACAGGTGATGTAATAGCAGCTGTTAAATTACGTTGAAGCCACGTGTGGTCACATATTTACGAAGCTAAGTGAAAGCAAATTTGATACTGGGGAAAACCAGCTTATTTACAGGTAAACTGAATAATAATTTTTGTACGTCTAACAAACAAAATGAAATAATGTACTTTCAGAAGGGAAGTACTCAGGAAATCCTTAATTCTATTACGAACCCAAGAGCAGCTGTTGTCCTTGGATGTAATGGAAACTACCTCGCAGCGCGGGAACAGCAACTAATTATACTTGCTTTCCATGCTTTAACACAGGTGTAGGAGCAAAGCGGATTCCTTACTTGATCACGGCAGCATTACTTGTAACGTAATCTTCCGTTGTCTAAATTTATTTACTAATATAATTTTTCATTGCGTAGCCAACAAATTAAGGTTTCTAAATTGTAACTTCAAAGGGATCATGTTGTCTCAAATTTTACAGTTGCGATTTTTGACGTGGCGTGCGATATCTACGTTATCCATGCAGTTTTCTAATTTCTCGTTGCGATTTCAGATGTGTCGTTGCGCTAAATAAATTTTGTAAATTAGCTAATATGATAACGAATATACAAAATGTGGATTAGGTACTAACCGTTACTCAGGAAGTGTTTCACAAACATAGAGCGACTCGGAGGTCACTCGCCATTCTTTTAGAATGCATCTTGACGCTGCTTTTAACTATCGACGAGTGCGCTCGCTGCTTTCTTGCATGGTGGGAGGTTCCGGATTTTAGTTCTCGGACCTCTCACGCGCGCGCCAGTGGCTGTGAAATTACACCGAACTCGGAAACAAGTCGACTAATAATCCTTGATATTATAATACTATAAAAGTTTGATTGTTACTCGAATATTTATTTTAATTAATAGAGGTATTTTAATATTCATTGTACGTTTAATGAATGGATTCTCCTACTGCAAAAATAAAATTGTTACACTACCTCTTTCCTAAAAGAAAAAAATTTTTTCTTAAAAAAACTTCAAATATAACTAATACAAAAAAAATTTTTTTTTACAACAATACTAGCCTTTCCTATCTTCCTAACCAACTATGCAATTTTATAAATTTATTCAAATGGGGGGGGGACCTTCATTTATAATTGAGAGTGTGTTGGTAACTACGTGTACCTGACGTCCATCGGGAGACAAAATCGGGGAGTCACAATCGGTAATAGTCAAAATTGGGAGGGGTCAAATTAGAGTCAAACACTCCACGGGACAAAAGAATTTAAATTTACAAAATTTCTTGACTTGAGATTCCTACTTCTAATAAGGCTAATATTTCTGACCTAAAATCAAACACTTACAATTTACTTCTAATTTCAAAAAAAACTTCACTTCCAGGAGCTCATTTAGCTCTATTTACAAAAAAAACAGGAATGCTTCCTCATCAGAACAGCATTACCATTCAAAATATCATCACTATAAGGTGAGAATCAAAAGAAATACCCTACTAATAGGTCTAAATTTAAGCATCATCACTAGGTGATAACCAAAACAAAAGTGCCCCAATTATAAGGTTACTCATCAAATTCAAATACAAATTATTATCACTTTATCGCAAAGAGATAATCAAAGCAAAGGTAACCTAACCATCAGGTTACTCATCAAGTTCAAATACAAATATCATCACTTCATCGCAAAGGGATGATCAAAACAAAGGTAACCTAACCATAAGGTTACTCATCAAATTCAAATACAAATATCATCACTTCGCAAAGGGATGATCAAAACAAAGGTAACCTAACCATAAGGTTACTCATCAAAATTCAAACCCAAAATAACCCAGTTAGGGTTGTAGAATCCTACACCCTACTGATCATCCTATCACTAATTGCTAACGAACAACTGATCTCATTAGTGATGGACCAAACGGTGAAAATCACCAAGTCAACTTTGACCTTATCAAATCTAAGAACTTCTAACGGTCAAAAGGAACAAGGAAAGAACAATTCATTCTCTCCACCTTGACATGTAGAAATCAGGACCAATAGTTAAATAGCCCACCTACTTCTACATTGTAAGGATATCTGTCAAAGACATCCTCCAAACACATCTCTGAGCAACGCGCGAGCAAAACGACCAGCGTGCACCAAGGCACACCTCAAACTTACAAAACTTACAAAATCTCAAACCACTTACTTCACTCCTCAAACAAAATACTCAATATTAGTGGACCGACACTAAATCAAGAATTGGAACAAAACAAAACAAACCACTACGTCATTACTTAATATCAAAGAGATGACCGGACCGGAATTAATCGTCAAAATCATCATTTTCATTTGGATCTGATACTCCAATTGGTTTCAAGTCCTTTACGTGCCATTTCCTGCTCTTGTTCCATCTTCGTTTTCTAACTCATATACTAAACTGGAATGTTTTTCCGAATTTTACTCATAACGAACTTAGGAGCTAATTTAGCGGAAAATTTATCACTAGCACTCGAGAGGACCTTATTAGTTCTCCAAACATACTCTCCGACTCGGAATGAAATGTCTCTTCTCCGAAGATTGTAGCGTTTACACGAACGTTGATAAGCTACATGCAAATTTTCACGGACATTTCCAAAATATCAAACAAAAGTTGACGATCCAAAACATAAGAAGGTCTACTACTGGAGACGACATCAACATCCTCACCAGGTATAAAATTATCATTATAAGCTTTTCCACTTAAAGGTACCTGACGACCAAAAACTAAAAATTTGGCGAATAGTTGGTGGACTCATGTTTTGCTGAGTTGATCGCGTATTGGATCTTGATATCTCAACATCCCACGTATCATGTTCTTCTACGTATGTACGGATTGCTGTACCAACTGTCTTATTGATTCTTTCCACAAAATTGCATTGGGGAGCATAAACAGCGTTATACCAAATTTTTGAATTTCGTACCTTGCACACAAAGCTTTAAAAATACGTCCAACTAATTGTGGACCATTATCACAAATAACAAATTGTGGTACTCCGTAGACAAGAAATACCTTTTCTTCCAAAACTTCTCGATCAAATGTGCGGTAGCACTACGTAAAGGTTGCAAAATCG
Organism: Platerodrilus igneus; assembly: GCA_036346225.1. Taxonomy (NCBI): domain Eukaryota; kingdom Metazoa; phylum Arthropoda; class Insecta; order Coleoptera; family Lycidae; genus Platerodrilus; species Platerodrilus igneus. The sequence goes on from JARFIW010001359.1 coordinate 716,195, forward strand.
AATACTTGAGAACCAATCACCAACAACTAAGAGCCATTTATGTCCGCGTTTGGAACGAGGAAACGGACCCATCAAATCTAATGCAATGGTTTGGAATGGTAGTCCAACTTCTTTCTCCTTTCCCATCATTCCAAGGGGACCTCTATTGGGTGGTTTTGAGCACCACAAATCAAACATTTCCTACAAAATTTACGTACGTCAAAGATCATCTTTGGCCAATAATACAATTCTTGGACTCGAGACAAAGTTTTTAAGGAACCAAAATGTCCTGCTGAAGGGGGGTCATGACATGATTTAATGACATCTACGCGCTGAGACTTTGGCACCAAATATTTCCACTCTACAACATTCGCCGAATGCGGTAATAGGAAGGTATAAACTTATAAATAAACCCATCTTCCACTTTCCATTGGGGTAGCTTTTGGGTGATAACAAAATTTTCTTCCTCAAAGACTCATACCACAAGTCTACTGCATCAAGTTTAATCTCTACTAAGTTAACTTCTGGATTCTCTAAAGGAACACCACGACTAAGACAATCTGGAACTATATTGAACTTTCCTTTTCTATGCACCAAATCAAATGAATGTTGCCTTAATCGAACTGACCATCTGGCGAGTTTTCCAGTTGGATTCTGAAGATTACTCAACCACAGTAACGAAAAATGATCGGTGACAACGGTGAATCGAACTCCTTCTACCCACGGACGAAATTTCTCAATTGCAAAAATAACCGCTAAACACTCTCTTTCAGTGGTGGAATAATTGCGCTCAGTACGGCTCAGGGTTTTGCTTGCGTACGAAATTACACGCTCTTCTCCGTTTACATTCTGAATCAACACAGCTCCTAACCCAGTGTTGCTTGCGTCACACTCAACGATAAAGGTGCCGAGTAGTCTGGCTGAGAAAGAAGAGGTGCAGAAACTAATGCTTGCTTGATTAGCACAAATGAATTTTCTGCTTCCGCACTCCAGTTTACAGTTTGACCTTTTTTCTTACTTTTAATGAGGTCATTAATAGGCGAAACTAAAGACGAAAAATTCTTTATAAAGCGCCTGTACCAGCTGCACATTCCTATAAACCTTTTAATTTCCGTTGTGGTTTTCGGACGGGGAAAGTTAACCATCGCCGACACCTTATCGGGATCTGTACGAAGTGAGTTCGAACCTACTATATAACCCAAAAATTTAAGTGTTTTTAAAAATTCACATTTACTTATATTTATGGTAAGGTTAGCTTCTTTTAAACGTTGCTTAACCTCTACTAATAACTTTAGATGTTCTTCAAAAGATGACGAACATAATATTATGTCGTCCAAATAGCAAAATACATGGGGTTCAAAACGTGGACCAAAATTGCATCTACTAAACGCTGTTGCGTCTGCGCAGCATTCTTCAACCCAAATGGCATGCATGTAAATCTATATTGTCCTCGTGAGATAACACTGAAGGCAGTCTTATCCTTAGACGATTCACTAAGAGGATTTGCCAAAACGATTTTCTCAAATCCAGGACGAAATGTAGTTCGCACCTCTCAACATATTGAGAATTCTATCTACGTTCGCAAGGGGTACGAATCATGAACAGTTAAGTCGTTCAGGGTTCTACCATCAAAACAAAGCGATATTCTCCATCTGCCTTCTTAACCAACAAAACTGGAGAGGACCACGGACTAGTACACGGTTCTATAACTTTAAGTCTAAGCATGTCGTCCAATTCCTCATTCAATATCTTACCCATATATGGTGACATGACATATGGTTTCTTGTGGAAGGGTTTGGCATTGCCTGTGTCTATGTCCAATTCGATTAGGTGAGTTCGTCCTAATCTATCGTCGCTGCTAATCTCACTAAATGAACTTATTAACTCTTGTGCTTGCGCACTTTGAGCATCTGAGAGGTCATGTAAACCACATAAAGAATCTTCAGTGTTCAAAGGGATGGAAGACGGACCTATATACCCTATGTCGTTCCCAACATTGCTTTGGATAAACCAATTATTACTTCTAAAGTCAGCAACTACACCAAATAATTTTGCAAAGTCAATGCATTAAGGATGCGGCCTTCATTACCTATACAAATTGGCAAATCTACTGAGCCTACAACAGACTTTATTGAACCATCAGCTGTAGTGATACCTGTTTTTGCTGAACTAAAAATTTTCAAGTCTAATTTTCTAACAATAGAAAGTGCTAAAGATCCTACCACTGAGGTAGTGCATCCCGAATCCAGAAGACCGGTAATGTCTCTATCTATTAATTTCATCATAATGTAGGGTCGATTATCACACTGCTTCTCAATGAACAGAGTATTATTCTTAGGCTTTGGAGAGTCCTGACAAAAATTTTTAACAACTGTAAGCCATCTCGACCACTCGTCTTTACTAAAGTATTTTTCTTGTTTACAAATCATAACTGTAGCCTTATGACGCGGAACAGGATACCGACCACTATGTACCTGCCGCCTTACTGGTTTTTGAACAACGTGGACATGACGTTGCCTTAACGCCTTTTCGACCACATCCAAAACAAAAATTTTTTTGTTGCTCTACAATCTCTAAACCAATGTCCACTACGGAGCAATTCCAACAAACAAAATGATTCCTCTTATCGGGACTAAAGGAATTACAAACCGAGGACTCTAAAGAGCTCTTATCCGCTACTGTTACTTGAGGATTGACTAATTTATTCTGAAACACCCTACTCTTAACAGCATAAACTTTCTCATTCAACCCAGGATGTTTGTTCTCATATGGATGCTTAGAGGGTTGCAAATCTTGTTAGGTTTATTAGAAGACGCCAAAACCGAGTTTAGTTTCATCAAAGAAGCTTCTTCTAACCTTTTACACAAATTTACTAGGGTCGACAAATCTTGAATGTCCGACAATGCAAGTGCCGAAATATATTCAGGAACCAAATTTCTTCTAATCATTTTAACTTTAGTAACTTCTGCTGGCTCGTTGGTCAGTCTACTAAAGAGGGTTTGCATATGCGCGACAAATAAAATAATCCTTTCGTCTTTACCTTGACGACGATTTCTGATCTTTTCCCAAATGTCATCATCCGAAGAACCAGGTAGAAAATCTTCCTTAAACGTTCTAACAAGGAGTTCCAGTCTCGCAAAGAATTTTTCACTGTTCTAAACCAAACTAAAGCGTCACCCACAAAAGTTCACATGCTGATCCAAATAAATCAGCTTCGGATACCTTACGAGATTGTGCCAAATCACTAACTCTATCTAAAAATGAATGTAGTTGTTTGGGGTCACCTGAGAATTTTACAGGCCATGAACCTATAGGTACTGAAGGTGTTACATACGAAGTCGAATGGATAGGTGCACTAACTAAAGGAGATACTACAACGGACCGATCTAAATAGGTGGACTCTGTACTTTTATTGATTTTATCGTACAACTCAGCTTCAAGGGTTAATATCGTTGCTACGGTCTCATTTCTAAACTTAATTGCTTCATCGGGATTTATTGAAGGAATTTTCATACGCTTAGCTCGTCCCGAAAGGTGGTTTAACCTTGAACAAGCTCTTCTAAAATTGAGTCTGATGAGTCGCCCTCAAACTCGGACACAATATTACGAACTGACTCGACTGAAACTGAAATTTCTTTACTTTCCGTTGCAAAATCTACTTCATAACACGAAAGGTCAATCAAACAACCAGGCTTATCTATTTCTTTAGCTAACAATCTACCTAAAATTTTCCGTTTCTCCAACACTGGCCTCTCACTCAACACTCCTCTAATTCTTAGTTCATACTCCAATTCTTCTTTAAGTAGACAAACAATTTGGAATTTTTCCGACATGGTTACTACAACCTAATGGAATCAAACCGATAAATCTAACTAATCCGAATCTTACAAAAGCTATCAAAACAAATTCGTACCACTAAAGGTAAAAATCACAAAAAAAATGTTTTTGGTAAAATTATTTTTGCCAAAACAATATCAAAAAAATTTAAGGGGTCAAAACAGAATTAAAGTCAAAAGTAAATTTGACCAAATTAACGAATTGAGTGTATGGGGATTACCGTTACAACCAATCTTTTATCAAAAGCAAACAAACAAATCTAAATGTCAAATAAACCTTAAGCAAACAAATTTCGAGCAAAATAATTTTTGGACAAATGGACTTCAAAGGAAAATAAATTTTGAGCTAACAAACTTCGAATCAAATTAAATTTAGAACAAATAAATTTCGAAGCAAATTAATTTTAACAAATAAATTTTAAGGTAAATCAAATTATGAACAAACAACTTTCGAGCTAAATTAAATTATGAACGAACGAATTTCAACAAATTACTCGTTGAACAAACAAATTTCGAGGCCCCAAACGTTGCCGGCGCCAGTGCTACATTTTTCCTGGCCAGCCTCACACATGGGTGCTAGTGAAACGATATTTTCTTATCCTCTATATTTACACCAGCTCTACGAAGTCTTCCGACGTAGCTAGGGATCTATTCCTGGGGTAGAGCAATGAGCAATGGGGGTAAGTCGAAATCTATGGAGGGTTACACTTAACAAAAAACAAACAGGCGCCACCAAGTCCAAATTGATTTATATTAGGGGCATAGCAATTTTCTAAGGGCGGACTTGGAGACCCAAAAAAGAGATCGCCTTCGTTGATACACAAACTTGTCTTAACAGAATAAGACGCTGTTCCTGTAAGAAAGAATAATAATTAAGTCACATAAAAATGGGAACACTATTTGCGTCCCTCAAGTATACCTAAAAGTATAGAGAATATTTTCTGCATAATGGGATCATAAAATTTAGTTCTTATTGCTTTTTGTTTACCAAGTCTGATCAGACTAGATCAGAATAAAAAACTTTAAATGAAGAATATTAATTTACTAATAAGAATTTTCTTTGTTTCAGTAAATAAAATATCATTGTAATTAAATAAAATAAAAATTTGAAGTACTTGCAAAAATGGTAGTAAGGTTATCAACTGATCCTTACTCAAATATTTTATAATTCTATGTAACTAAAATGCTAGAGTTTCTTTATAACCCAATCAGATCTGTGTGAGTCATTTACAAATGAATATACGAAATTTTCTCTTTAAGTTAACAAACTTAAATTTAGTTTGAAGTCAAAATAATCACCAAGATATTCTCTAATGTTATCAATAGTGGTTGTACTAAAATGCTAAACATGTGTTAGCCATTGGGCAATTGTTGACAATAGTGATCAAACAAACAGGTGATGTAATAGCAGCTGTTAAATTACGTTGAAGCCACGTGTGGTCACATATTTACGAAGCTAAGTGAAAGCAAATTTGATACTGGGGAAAACCAGCTTATTTACAGGTAAACTGAATAATAATTTTGTACGTCTAACAAACAAAATGAAATAATGTACTTTCAGAAGGAAGTACTCAGGAAATCTTAATTCTATTACGAACCCAAGAGCAGCTGTTGTCCTTGGATGTAATGGAAACTACCTCGCAGCGCGGAACAGCAACTAATTATACTTGCTTTCCATGCTTTAACACAGGTGTAGGAGCAAAGCGGATTCCTTACTTGGATCACGGCAGCATTACTTCGTAACGTAATCTTCCGTTGTCTAAATTTATTTACTAATATAATTTTTCATTGCGTAGCCAACAAATTAAGGTTTCTAAATTGTAACTTCAAAGGGATCATGTTGTCTCAAATTTTACAGTTGCGATTTTGACGTGGCGTGCGATATCTACGTTATCCATGCAGTTTTCTAATTTCTCGTTGCGATTTCAGATGTGTCGTTGCGCTAAATAAATTTTGTAAATTAGCTAATATGATAACGAATATACAAAATGTGGATTAGGTACTAACCGTTACTCAGGAAGTGTTTCACAAACATAGAGCGACTCGGAGGTCACTCGCCATTCTTTTAGAATGCATCTTGACGCTGCTTTTAACTATCGACGAGTGCGCTCGCTGCTTTCTTGCATGGTGGGAGGTTCCGGATTTTAGTTCTCGGACCTCTCACGCGCGCGCCAGTGGCTGTGAAATTACACCGAACTCGGAAACAAGTCGACTAATAATCCTTGATATTATAATACTATAAAAGTTTGATTGTTACTCGAATATTTATTTTAATTAATAAAGGTATTTTAATATTCATTGTACGTTTAATGAATGGATTCTCCTACTGCAAAAATAAAATTGTTACACTACCTCTTTCCTAAAAGAAAAAAAATTTTTTTCTTAAGAAAAAACTTCAAATATAACTAATACAAAAAAAAATTTTTTTTTACAACAATACTAGCCTTTCCTATCTTCCTAACCAACTATGCAATTTTATAAATTTATTCAAATGGGGGGGACCTTCATTTATAATTGAGAGTGTGTTGGTAACTACGTGTACCTGACGTCCATCGGGAGACAAAATCGGGGAGTCACAATCGGTAATAGTCAAAATTGGGAGGGGGTCAAATTAGAGAGTCAAACACTCCACGGGACAAAAGAATTTAAATTTACAAAATTTCTTGACTTGAGATTCCTACTTCTAATAAGGCTAATATTTCTGACCTAAAATCATACACTTACAATTTACTTCTAATTTCAAAAAAAACTTCACTTCCAGGAGCTCATTTAGCTCTATTTACAAAAAAAACAGGAATGCTTCCTCATCAGAACAGCATTACCATTCAAAATATCATCACTATAAGGTGAGAATCAAAAGAAATACCCTACTAATAGGTCTAAATTTAAGCATCATCACTAGGTGATAACCAAAACAAAAGTGCCCCAATTATAAGGTTACTCATCAAATTCAAATACAAATTATTATCACTTTATCGCAAAGAGATAATCAAAGCAAAGGTAACCTAACCATCAGGTTACTCATCAAGTTCAAATACAAATATCATCACTTCATCGCAAAGGGATGATCAAAACAAAGGTAACCTAACCATAAGGTTACTCATCAAATTCAAATACAAATATCATCACTTCATCGCAAAGGGATGATCAAAACAAAGGTAACCTAACCATAAGGTTACTCATCAAATTTCAAACCCAAAATAACCCAGTTAGGGTTGTAGAATCCTACACCCTACTGATCATCCTATCACTAATTGCTAACGAACAACTGATCTCATTAGTGATGGACCAAACGGTGAAAATCACCAAGTCAACTTTGACCTTATCAAATCTAAGAACTTCTAACGGTCAAAAGGAACAAGGGAAAGAACAATTCATTCTCTCCACCTTGACATGTAGAAATCAGGACCAATAGTTAAATAGCCCACCTACTTCTACATTGTAAGGATATCTGTCAAAGACATCCTCCAAACACATCTCTGAGCAACGCGCGAGCAAAACGACCAGCGTGCACCAAGGCACACCTCAAACTTACAAAACTTACAAAATCTCAAACCACTTACTTCACTCCTCAAACAAAATACTCAATATTAGTGGACCGACACTAAATCAAGAATTGGAACAAAACAAAACAAACCACTACGTCATTACTTAATATCAAAGAGATGACCGGACCGGAATTAATCGTCAAAATCATCATTTTCATTTGGATCTGATACTCCAATTGGTTTCAAGTCCTTTACGTGCCATTTCCTGCTCTTGTTACATCTTCGTTTTCTAACTCATATACTAAACTGGAATGTTTTTTCCGAATTTTACTCATAACGAACTTAGGAGCTAATTTAGCGGAAAATTTATCACTAGCACTCGAGAGGACCTTATTAGTTCTCCAAACATACTCTCCGACTCGGAATGAAATGTCTCTTCTCCGAAGATTGTAGCGTTTACACGAACGTTGATAAGCTACATGCAAATTTTCACGGACATTTCCAAAAATATCAAACAAAAGTTGACGATCCAAAACATAAGAAGGTCTACTACTGGAGACGACATCAACATCCTCACCAGGTATAAAATTATCATTATAAGCTTTTCCACTTAAAGGTACCTGACGACCAAAAACTAAAAAATTTGGCGAATAGTTGGTGGACTCATGTTTTGCTGAGTTGATCGCGTATTGGATCTTCGATATCTCAACATCCCACGTATCATGTTCTTCTACGTATGTACGGATTGCTGTACCAACTGTCTTATTGATTCTTTCCACAAAATTGCATTGGGGAGCATAAACAGCGTTATACCAAATTTTTTGAATTTCGTACCTTGCACACAAAGCTTTAAAAATACGTCCAACTAATTGTGGACCATTATCACAAATAACAAATTGTGGTACTCCGTAGACAAGAAATACCTTTTCTTCCAAAAACTTCTCGATCAAATGTGCGGTAGCACTACGTAAAGGTTGCAAAATCGAATACTTCGAGAACCAATCACCAACAACTAAGAGCCATTTATGTCCGCGTTTGGAACGAGGAAACGGACCCATCAAATCTAATGCAATGGTTTGGAATGGTAGTCCAACTTCTTTCTCCTTTCCCATCATTCCAAGGGGACCTCTATTGGGTGGTTTTTGAGCACCACAAATCAAACATTTCCTACAAAATTTACGTACGTCAAAGATCATCTTTGGCCAATAATACAATTCTTGGACTCGAGACAAAGTTTTTAAGGAACCAAAATGTCCTGCTGAAGGGGTCATGACATGATTTAATGACATCTACGCTGAGACTTTGGCACCAAATATTTCCACTCTACAACATTCGCCGAATGCGGCAATAGGGAAGGTATAAACTTATAAATAAACCCATCTTCCACTTTCCATTGGGGTAGCTTTTGGGTGATAACAAAATTTTCTTCCTCAAAGACTCATACCACAAGTCTACTGCATCAAGTTTAATCTCTACTAAGTTAACTTCTGGATTCTCTAAAGGAACACCACGACTAAGACAATCTGGAACTATATTGAACTTTCCTTTTCTATGCACCAAATCAAATGAATGTTGCCTTAATCGAACTGACCATCTGGCGAGTTTTCCAGTTGGATTCTGAAGATTAGTCAACCACAGTAACGAAAAATGATCGGTGACAACGGTGAATCGAACTCCTTCTACCCACGGACGAAATTTCTCAATTGCAAAATAACCGCTAAACACTCTCTTTCAGTGGTGGAATAATTGCGCTCAGTACGGCTCAGGGTTTTGCTTGCGTACGAAATTACACGCTCTTCTCCGTTTACATTCTGAATCAACACAGCTCCTAACCCAGTGTTGCTTGCGTCACACTCAACGATAAAGGTGCCGAGTAGTCTGGCTGAGAAAGAAGAGGTGCAGAAACTAATGCTTGCTTGATTAGCACAAATGAATTTTCTGCTTCCGCACTCCAGTTTACAGTTTGACCTTTTTCTTACTTTTAATGAGGTCATTAATAGGCGAAACTAAAGACGAAAAATTCTTTATAAAGCGCCTGTACCAGCTGCACATTCCTATAAACCTTTTAATTTCCGTTGTGGTTTTCGGACGGGAAAGTTAACCATCGCCGACACCTTATCGGGATCTGTACGAAGTGAGTTCGAACCTACTATATAACCCAAAAATTTAAGTGTTTTTAAAAATTCACATTTACTTATATTTATGGTAAGGTTAGCTTCTTTTAAACGTTGCTTAACCTCTACTAATAACTTTAGATGTTCTTCAAAGATGACGAACATAATATTATGTCGTCCAAATAGCAAAATACATGGGGTTCAAAACGTGGACCAAAATTGCATCTACTAAACGCTGTTGCGTCTGCGCAGCATTCTTCAACCCAAATGGCATGCATGTAAATCTATATTGTCCTCGTGAGATAACACTGAAGGCAGTCTTATCCTTAGACGATTCACTAAGAGGATTTGCCAAAACGATTTTCTCAAATCCAGGACGAAATGTAGTTCGCACCTCTCAACATATTGAGAATTCTATCTACGTTCGCAAGGGGTACGAATCATGAACAGTTAAGTCGTTCAGGGTTCTACCATCAAAACAGAAGCGATATTCTCCATCTGCCTTCTTAACCAACAAAACTGGAGAGGACCACGGACTAGTACACGGTTCTATAACTTTAAGTCTAAGCATGTCGTCCAATTCCTCATTCAATATCTTACCCATATATGGTGACATGACATATGGTTTCTTGTGGAAGGGTTTGGCATTGCCTGTGTCTATGTCCAATTCGATTAGGTGAGTTCGTCCTAATCTATCGTCGCTGCTAATCTCACTAAATGAACTTATTAACTCTTGTGCTTGCGCACTTTGAGCATCTGAGAGGTCATGTAAACCACATAAAGAATCTTCAGTGTTCAAAGGGATGGAAGACGGACCTATATACCCTATGTCGTTCCCAACATTGCTTTGGATAAACCAATTATTACTTCTAAAGTCAGCAACTACACCAAATAATTTTGCAAAGTCAATGCATTAAGGATGCGGCCTTCATTACCTATACAAATTGGCAAATCTACTGAGCCTACAACAGACTTTATTGAACCATCAGCTGTAGTGATACCTGTTTTGCTGAACTAAAAATTTTCAAGTCTAATTTTCTAACAATAGAAAGTGCTAAAGATCCTACCACTGAGGTAGTGCATCCCGAATCCAGAAGACCGGTAATGTCTCTATCTATTAATTTCATCATAATGTAGGGTCGATTATCACACTGCTTCTCAATGAACAGAGTATTATTCTTAGGCTTCGGAGAGTCCTGACAAAATTTTAACAACTGTAAGCCATCTCGACCACTCGTCTTTACTAAAGTATTTTCTTGTTTACAAATCATAACTGTAGCCTTATGACGCGGAACAGGATACCGACCACTATGTACCTGCCGCCTTACTGGTTTTTGAACAACGTGGACATGACGTTGCCTTAACGCCTTTTCGACCACATCCAAAACAAAAATTTTTTGTTGCTCTACAATCTCTAAACCAATGTCCACTACGGAGCAATTCCAACAAACAAAATGATTCCTCTTATCGGGACTAAAGGAATTACAAACCGAGGACTCTAAAGAGCTCTTATCCGCTACTGTTACTTGAGGATTGACTAATTTATTCTGAAACACCCTACTCTTAACAGCATAAACTTTCTCATTCAACCCAGGATGTTTGTTCTCATATGGATGCTTAGAGGTTGCAAATCTTGTTAGGTTTATTAGAAGACGCCAAAACCGAGTTTAGTTTCATCAAAGAAGCTTCTTCTAACCTTTTACACAAATTTACTAGGGTCGACAAATCTTGAATGTCCGACAATGCAAGTGCCGAAATATATTCAGGAACCAAATTTCTTCTAATCATTTTAACTTTAGTAACTTCTGCTGGCTCGTTGGTCAGTCTACTAAAGAGGGTTTGCATATGCGCGACAAATAAAATAATCCTTTCGTCTTTACCTTGACGACGATTTCTGATCTTTTCCCAAATGTCATCATCCGAAGAACCAGGTAGAAAATCTTCCTTAAACGTTCTAACAAGGAGTTCCAGTCTCGCAAAGAATTTTCACTGTTCTAAACCAAACTAAAGCGTCACCCACAAAAGTTCACATGCTGATCCAAATAAATCAGCTTCGGATACCTTACGAGATTGTGCCAAATCACTAACTCTATCTAAAAATGAATGTAGTTGTTTGGGGTCACCTGAGAATTTTACAGGCCATGAACCTATAGGTACTGAAGGTGTTACATACGAAGTCGAATGGATAGGTGCACTAACTAAAGGAGATACTACAACGGACCGATCTAAATAGGTGGACTCTGTACTTTTATTGATTTTATCGTACAACTCAGCTTCAAGGGTTAATATCGTTGCTACGGTCTCATTTCTAAACTTAATTGCTTCATCGGGATTTATTGAAGGAATTTTCATACGCTTAGCTCGTCCCGAAAGGTGGTTTAACCTTGAACAAGCTCTTCTAAAAATTGAGTCTGATGAGTCGCCCTCAAACTCGGACACAATATTACGAACTGACTCGACTGAAACTGAAATTTCTTTACTTTCCGTTGCAAAATCTACTTCATAACACGAAAGGTCAATCAAACAACCAGGCTTATCTATTTCTTTAGCTAACAATCTACCTAAAATTTTCCGTTTCTCCAACACTGGCCTCTCACTCAACACTCCTCTAATTCTTAGTTCATACTCCAATTCTTCTTTAAGTAGACAAACAATTTGGAATTTTTCCGACATGGTTACTACAACCTAATGGAATCAAACCGATAAATCTAACTAATCCGAATCTTACAAAAGCTATCAAAACAAATTCGTACCACTAAAGGTAAAAATCAAAAAATGTTTTTGGTAAAATTATTTTGCCAAAACAATATCAAAAAATTTAAGGGTCAAAACAGAATTAAAGTCAAAAGTAAATTTGACCAAATTAACGAATTGAGTGTATGGGGATTACCGTTACAACCAATCTTTTATCAAAAGCAAACAAACAAATCTAAATGTCAAATAAACCTTAAGCAAACAAATTTCGAGCAAAATAATTTTTGGACAAATGGACTTCAAAGGAAAATAAATTTTGAGCTAACAAACTTCGAATCAAATTAAATTTAGAACAAATAAATTTCGAAGCAAATTAATTTTAACAAATAAATTTTAAGGTAAATCAAATTATGAACAAACAACTTTCGAGCTAAATTAAATTATGAACGAACGAATTTCAACAAATTACTCGTTGAACAAACAAATTTCGAGGCCCCAAACGTTGCCGGCGCCAGTGCTACATTTTTCCTGGCCAGCCTCACACATGGGTGCTAGTGAAACGATATTTTCTTATCCCTCTATATTTACACCAGCTCTACGAAGTCTTCCGACGTAGCTAGGGATCTATTCCTGGGGTAGAGCAATGAGCAATGGGGGGGTAAGTCGAAATCTATGGAGGGTTACACTTAACAAAAAAAACAAACAGGCGCCACCAAGTCCAAATTGATTTATATTAGGGGCATAGCAATTTTCTAAGGGCGGACTTGGAGACCCAAAAAAAAGAGATCGCCTTCGTTGATACACAAACTTGTCTTAACAGAATAAGACGCTGTTCCTGTAAGAAAGAATAATAATTAAGTCACATAAAAATGGGAACACTATTTGCGTCCTCAAGTATACCTAAAAGTATAGAGAATATTTTCTGCATAATGGGATCATAAAATTTAGTTCTTATTGCTTTTTGTTTACCAAGTCTGATCAGACTAGATCAGAATAAAAACTTTAAATGAAGAATATTAATTTACTAATAAGAATTTTCTTTGTTTCAGTAAATAAAATATCATTGTAATTAAATAAAAATAAAAATTTGAAGTACTTGCAAAAATGGTAGTAAGGGTTATCAACTGATCCTTACTCAAATATTTTATAATTCTATGTAACTAAAATGCTAGAGTTTCTTTATAACCCAATCAGATCTGTGTGAGTCATTTACAAATGAATATACGAAATTTTCTCTTAAGTTAACAAACTTAAATTTAGTTTGAAGTCAAAATAATCACCAAGATATTCTCTAATGTTATCAATAGTGGTTGTACTAAAATGCTAAACATGTGTTAGCCATTGGGCAATTGTTGACAATAGTGATCAAACAAACAGGTGATGTAATAGCAGCTGTTAAATTACGTTGAAGCCACGTGTGGTCACATATTTACGAAGCTAAGTGAAAGCAAATTTGATACTGGGAAAACCAGCTTATTTACAGGTAAACTGAATAATAATTTTGTACGTCTAACAAACAAAATGAAATAATGTACTTTCAGAAGGAAGTACTCAGGAAATCCTTAATTCTATTACGAACCCAAGAGCAGCTGTTGTCCTTGGATGTAATGGAAACTACCTCGCAGCGCGGGAACAGCAACTAATTATACTTGCTTTCCATGCTTTAACACAGGTGTAGGAGCAAAGCTTATTCCTTACTTGGATCACGGCAGCATTACTTGTAACGTAATCTTCCGTTGTCTAAATTTATTTACTAATATAATTTTTCATTGCGTAGCCAACAAATTAAGGTTTCTAAATTGTAACTTCAAAGGGATCATGTTGTCTCAAATTTTACAGTTGCGATTTTTGACGTGGCGTGCGATATCTACGTTATCCATGCAGTTTTCTAATTTCTCGTTGCGATTTCAGATGTGTCGTTGCGCTAAATAAATTTTGTAAATTAGCTAATATGATAACGAATATACAAAATGTGGATTAGGTACTAACCGTTACTCAGGAAGTGTTTCACAAACATAGAGCGACTCGGAGGTCACTCGCCATTCTTTTAGAATGCATCTTGACGCTGCTTTTAACTATCGACGAGTGCGCTCGCTGCTTTCTTGCATGGTGGGAGGTTCCGGATTTTAGTTCTCGGACCTCTCACGCGCGCGCCAGTGGCTGTGAAATTACACCGAACTCGGAAACAAGTCGACTAATAATCCTTGATATTATCATACTATAAAAGTTTGATTGTTACTCGAATATTTATTTTAATTAATAAAGGTATTTTAATATTCATTGTACGTTTAATGAATGGATTCTCCTACTGCAAAAATAAAATTGTTACAATATTTTCCCTATATCTTTCAGCAATTCATTTGACTTTTTTTCGAATCTTTCTTGAATACCTTTATCTTTTAGTTTCTCAAAGTCAAAGTGCCCTTTCCGTTTCTTTTTTTCAAATTGCTAAATTTAGGTGCGGCCTTCATAATTACGATGTTATGGTCAGCGTCTATATCTGCTTCTGGGTAGCTTCTACAGTCTTTTACTTGATTCCTAAACCGTTGTCTAACAAGAATGTAATCTACTTGATATCTTCCTATATCTCCTGACATCTTCCACGTATATCGTCTTCTAGCATGATGTTGAAATAATGTGTTTGTGATGATCAAATTGTTCTTATTGCAAAATTCTACCAACCTATTTCCCGTGTCGTTTCTCGTGCCTAAACCAAATATACCTACTACATCTCCTTCCCTATCCTCGCCTACCACTGCATTAAAATCCCCCGTAATTATTAAATTTTTGTGTCTTTTTACGTATCTTAATATGTCTTCGATATCTTTGTAGATCGCTTCTACCTCTTCGTCACTGTAGCTAGAGGTGGTCATGTATACTTATATTATTACTGTGTTTACCGGTATAGATTCTAATCTAACTCATTTTTTAATGCCATCTTTAATTCTTCCCAATTATTTACCAAATCTTTATTTGCGTGGTGCCAAATTAGCCCTTTTCTGGAAAAAAGATGACAGGTTTTGGAAAATAATTGGCAATCTGACATATTTCGGACTATTTTAATTCCTCTAACTTATTCTAAGAATGTGTTTATCTATGTATCTCCTTGAAACGTTATGCTCCATTTTGCAAGAGGTGTAACTTTATATACCACTAAATTACTTGTATTTCTAGGGGAATTCGAACTTTCCCAAACCTGTTCTCTTTAAATTGACCACTTCAAGTTCTAACTGTTGATTTTATATTTAATTTTCCTCAGAATCTTTTAAATCATGATCTACTTCTTCTAAACTGCTTGTGCTATTCTGAATTTCTGTATTGAAAACGTTTGCTTTTTTATTTACATATGTATGCTTAATTAAGGCATTAACGTTACAGATTTTAATCGAAGGAAACTAAAAACTTTTGCACTATGTCCCATAAAAATTAAAAAATTTTCCACACAAGAATTTTTGAGCAAGTTCTGTACTTTTCGAAACTAGTTGTCTCAAGAACATTGACATATATTACCCCATACGACTTTTATCAGCATACATCTTCGTGAAAACTGTTTAAATCGTAATTCAGTAACATAGCAAACTAAAAAAAAAACATTCAATTTTGTAGATTTCTTGAAAACGTAATTCCATTCAAATAAATAGCCTGTTGTTTAGCATTGCTGTTAAATCTTATAAAACATAGTGTAGTAGTTTTGAAAAATTACATAAAACCTTTTTTCAATACTGTTTGGAAGGATGGCGGCTCATCAATAATTTAATAAGCTTAGACAAACCTTCGCTGATGAAATAAAATTCGAGAAGTAATTATTGCATTTATTTGCACGTAAACTGTAGATATAGATTGCGAATGGTTACATGATCGACAACTGAATATACTTTATAAATTAAACAGCGAGAGCCGTTAGCGGCTGCATGTTTGTTGCACGAGAGTACATTGAGAAGTGTGGTGAAATAAATTGAGATGATGCAGTCCTTCACATAGGAAAGCAAATACTACGTTTGAACGATGCGCTTGTACGTAAACTAGTTAACTAAAATTAAACAGTGTATAATACTAATCAACCAATCATGATCAAGTAGAAACAGTAAATAATATATACAGCTAATCAAAGAAATTATACAACATATTTAATTTCTAACATACCCCCCGGCAAATTGGAAATTTGTTAGAAAATAAATTGACAATTTAAGTGTCATTGACAAATCACTTAAAAATAGATAAGAAACCCATAGGCTTTCAAATGATGTAGAGCTCAAATCACTCACGCACTTGTGGTTCCACCGGCAGTGGACAGAGTTTAGAAAAAGATCGATGCACTACGCCTGAAGCGGTACGCACAGACGCCACACGATTCACATTATCGGAGCCAGGAAACAATTGAATAATTCTCCCCAACTTCCAGTTCAGAGGAGGTGCATTTTCTTCCTTCAATCAAAACGAGGATGCCTTGCTGGAGGTCTGACTGTTGAGTTTTCCATTTTTGGCATTGTTGAAGTTTCGAGATGTACTCAAGACTCCAACGTTTCCATAAATGTTGATTCATTTGTTGGATTTTTTGAAATATCGATAAACGAGATTCACTAAGATCAGATATATCTGGATCTGGTATTAAAGTTAACAGCCTGCCAATCAAGAAGTGTGACGGAGTGAGAGGTTGTAGGTCATTTGGATCACGGGAAATGGGACTCAAGGGTCTAGAATTCAAAATAGCTTCAACCTGTGTTAAGAACGTACTTAATTCTTCGTAAGTTAAGATACATTTACCTATTATGCGTTTCAAATGATACTTGCAGGACTTTATTCCTGCCTCCCATAATCCTCCAAAATGGGGGCTATGGGCAGGCACAAAGTGCCATGCGATTTCTTCAAACGCAACTTCTTCCGGAATCGTAACACATTGACTTTGTAGAAATTTGCCTAGCTCATGCAACTCTGAGCTTGCACGAACGAAATTCTTACCATTATCGGAGTAGACGTGAAGAGGTCTACCTTATAATTTGAGTAAGGACCGCTATACTTGCGGCCATGTCCCCAATGATCCACCCGAAGGTACTACACTGGGTTTAAACGTGCTTCTAATTTATTCTAACTTCATAATTAATCCACCCTAAATAAAAATCTAACAGACTGAAACAAAAACTAAAAACAGGGTTTAAATAATGGTATCCCTAGCGTTGACTTTGAAGTGTGCCCGATCAACAAGACGAGCAAAAATGAGAGGGGGAGGGATCTGTAATACCGTATAGCAGACGCCGGCTCTGCTTACCAGTGTGACCTGAAGGGTCGACTTAAAACTATCCAAATCTAGCTAGTTAATTTTAAATGGATTCAAATTTCTAAGCATTTGTCAAATGTATTAATAGTGAATCCAGCTATTTTGCCTGCTTTATAAATTTACAAATTTGTCCTCCCTGATCTAAGTATTTTATCCTAAATTTATCCCTAACGTTCCCTATCATTCCCTAACTGACATATTATATATACAATCTTCTTTTCTATATATACTGCGACCAAAAATTGGTGAAAGAACGTCAAACGAATTAAATCAAGCCACAAAACAATACAATGCAGGCATAAATATAAGTGTAAAAATAAATATAAATATATAAATAAACATATAATAAATATATAAATAAATATCTGAATAAGCAAAAGCATGTAACAGTGCATAAATTAGCAAAAGCAAATACATTATCAGGTGCACTCGCATGAGCATTACATCGACTAGCGTCATTACACAAAAACGTGCTTGCTAGATTATTTCAAAATCTGTTTAAAATCACAAATCAATGCTCATGCGAGTACAGCCGCCACAATTTTATTCTTACCTTCAATATAAATTTCTCCCGCATCCGAAGATCTGGTCGTCTACCTACATCTATTGGTTTTCTACTTTTATGGGGGAGTTGAATATGCATTGTTAAAGTCCTGGTGGATATGCACTAAACGTTCTGGGGGGATCACAATCACTATCACTTCACTTTTAAGTCCTGGGGAGATGCGCGGTTTCACTCTATTTTATTATTTCTTTATTTATTACACTTATTTAAATTAATGTGGTTTCCTGATTTAGTTGAAGAGGTCTACCACGACGAGATACAAATCTTCTGAATGAAAGTAAAAAACCTTCTGTAGACAGGTCGGTCACCAGTTCAACGGCCTTGGTTGAGAAGCAAACATATAAACATATGTAACACTTTGACACCTTGCATCCACGACTTTTTCGTTTTTTGATTAGAACTGGACCAGCAAAATTGATACCGGTAACATAAAATGGGTGCGATTGTTCAACTCGAGATGCAGGCAAATCACCCATAATTGGCTGAGTTAATTTCGGATGAAATCTGAAGCATTTCACATAACGATGGACGATTTGTTTTGTAAGGCTGTGGCCGGAGTAATCCAAAATTTGCCACGTAGAGAAGAAAGTAATAGCTGAGGACCAGCGTGAAACAGCCGAATATGTTCACGCAATGAGTTTTGATAACGGATGCTTCGCTGACAGAAGAATCGGACGTTTTTTGTCAAAGGAAAATTGAGACTTTTTCAATCTACCTCCAACATGAATTATTCTTGTAGAATCTAAGAAAGGATTAAGGCTTAGCAGATATGAAGCACTCTGTAAGGGTTTATTTTGGGAGAGCAGCTTGAACTCATTGGCAAATGATTCAGCCTGAGCGAGTTTAACTAACACTAATAAAGATTTGTTTAGTCCTTTTGGCGTTAGAGGGCCTAAGAGACGTTCACCCTTAGGACACAAACAATTATGATAGAAACGCAGGTAATAAGATGACCCGTTCAAGACGAGTAAGACTTGAAAACTCTTGAAATAGAGAAAAGTGAGTAACTAGAATACAAGATACTGTTTTGAGCTCTGGGAGCTGTGAAACTGATGCCCTAGAAGTAGGCGAGTGAGATACATCTTTGGCCAACCATGATGGACCGAACCACCAAAGATGAGATTCCTGTAAGGTTTGAATAGAAGTTCCTCGACACAACAAATCTGCCGGATTAGATTTTGTAGGAACATGTCGCCATGTAGCATCCAGAGCCAGTCCTTGGATTTCGGCAACACGATTACAGACAAAAGTGTTTAGCAAAAATTGGGACTGGTTTTAAGCCATTCCAAAAGAATCGTGGAGTCGCACCAGTAGATGCTCAGTAAGAAGAAGCGCACCACAAAGTTTGAGCTTTGGTATGGTTATGGGCTTTAAAGGAGCAACTTTTATTTTTGCACAAAACAAGTGAATTTGAACGTTACCGTTTGCATCAACGGAACGGAGAAATATACATGACCCATAAGCATTAAAAGAAGCGTCACAAAAACCGTGAAGCTGAATGTCAATCGGATTTGGACATAAACCAAGACGAGCTATTTTCAGATCATTAAGACCTACGAGATCGATACGATAAGAAATCCATTTGGAACAAATGTTGGTCGGAATGTGATCATCCCAAGATAACTTTTTTAACCACAATTGCTGTGCAAAATGCTTTTTTGCCTATATTTTAGCATGTTACATTTGTGCTTGGCACTATTAGCATATAAATGCTTATATCTACATTTAAATATAAAATTACTCTCTTTATTATATAATATATTTTCTATAAGAATTTATCTTGCACAATCCTGGATTATTAGTTAATCCACAAGTTACTAATTTGTTACATAGTACAAATAATTATATCTATATGAAATTTTCCTATTGGTTATTTTTGAAGTGTTTATTCCAAAAGCACAACTGGTGTGGTTCTAAATTCTGTATTATTGAGAATAATCGCTAGAGATCGTCCATCTCGAAGATGGTCGAAAATAATTTATTTGAAGTGTCAAATTTTCATTTCTCTTTTGATATCTGATTGCTTATCTGGCACTGTTGGCCATTTTTGATTTGAACTTCTACCTTGCCTCATGTGCTTACCTGGTATGTACATTTTCTAATCATAAATCCTAAATTAACATTTAAATATAATTTTAGATGTTTAGTATGAAAGATAAAGAAGTTCTTTATTCGTTTAACCCATCAAATAATTATACAGATAGTAAGATATTAATGGATTAATCTTCCTTTGCACCTCGTGTTAAATTTTTACTTTTGTAACACAACTGAATTTTTTAGGGTGCTCCGGTTAGCTATGCTCCAGTTAGATATGCTTCGGTTACCTATGTTCCGATTACCTGTGTTTTGGTTACCCATGTTACGGCGACGTGTTCTCTCATTCAGATTTCTACATGGAAAAGTTGCTCGTGCTTATGCACAACCAGATGATGTAAAATAAATACTCTCATCAACAGAATTTTATATTTCGTTTCCGTCTACTTTACATATTGCCGCTCAGTTATTATCTTATTGAAAAATATCTACAAGTTTTTATGGAAGAGAAGTCTGTTAAAGACAACATTTGAAGTCGACCACATGCTGTTTTGTACCTACACTAGGAGATCCACCAATGCAGGATGTCTCAGTTTCCTGGATATGAAGGATTCCTATAAATTAAGTAACTATTAGTATTAGTTTCAGTTGCTGATACTACAGGTATGAGATACAAACTTTTACCTTATTGTTTTTCTGTTAAAATTAAGAGGCCTAACCTCTATTTAAATTTGTCTTTGTCACTACAAATATTTTTGTTTTGATTATTTAAATTTGTCTTTGTCACCACAAATATTTCGTCTTGATTATTAATTACATTTTACTTATCTTAAATGATTTCAAATATAATTCTCTAATACATAACCTAAAAATATGTAAACATTTGGAACTTTATGAAGCTTCTTATGGTGAAAAGGTTTATTACTTGAACTTTCATTTCACGTGCATTTGTTACATGACATTATTACAATTATGATCACTTTTTGATTTACTCCCGCATTAAGTAAAATTTGGAATTTCTAAACAGAGATTATTTATTTTGATTTCTCTATAGAAATTTTCTCGTATACATTTATTAAATAAATGAATTATATCATGTTAAAATATATAGCGATGTCTACAATGTTAATGACACAAGCGTATATCTAATACATGCCTTTGGAATTGTAATAACTGAGTATTAATATACATATTTAGTCAAATTTCTCTTATCGTGTTTTAACTTTTGTTTCTCTAAGTTATTTTACAGTTGTGTAAACAAGTGTCTTGATATTTAAATCTTTAACATTCAGGTATTCTCTAAATATTCCTCTTACCCTGTGATTTCAAGTCTCATGCAGCCTCCGCAACCTTAAAGATTGATGCAAGCTGTGCCGAAGTATTTCTTATACTTCGTTGTACAATTACTCTTTTATATCATCGGAAAAAGAGTAAGGTGCAGCTGTAAGATGATTTTTGCACGTAATGTGCAAGGTGAAAGAAGGCCAATTGGGTCAAAAATATGAGAAATTTCAGACAGTATTACTCTTTTCGTAATTTTTCTACTGAACGAATCTGGATGTGAAATTGAATACATAAAGCGATCTGTAGCAAAAGACCAAATGAGTCCTAAAGTGGTGGTGTGTTTACGAGAGCTAAATTCATGAACACCTGGATGTGTCAGCTTCAGGGATGTGTACCAGTACTGCTGGAGCATTGGAGATCCATTTTCTGAGCTTGAAACACCCTGATGCCAAGGCATTTGACAATTGAGCACAAATTGTTTGGACTTCGTCTATGTTGTCCGATCCAGTCAGCAGATCATCCACATAGAAGTCCCTTTTAATGATTTTTGAAATTTGTGGCTGGGAGATTTCCAGGTCAATACCCAATTGAAAAAGGCATCGAATAGCTACAAATGAAGCACAAGCTGTACTACCGTAGGTAACGGTGTTCAAATCATATGATTGAATTTGATCTACGGGAGAAAAACGCCACAATATTTTTTGCAGAGGTCTATGACTAGGCATAACTTGAACTTTCCGATACATTTTCTCAGTATCACTTGATATGGCATAAGCATATTTTTGAAAACGAATTAGGATCGAAAAGAGATCCTGCTGAATTGTAGGACCTACCATTTGTATGGTGTTGAGAGACTGTCCTGTTGTGGTTGCTTGAGAACCATTGAACACCACGCGAAGCTTGGTGGTAAGAAAATCTTCCTTTAAGACTCCATGATGAGGCATATAATAAGAAACATTGGTATGATTTGAAGTGGATGGCGACATGTGACCTAAATCCAAATATTCCCGCATGAATGAAGCATAACGAGTGGAAAGGTCAG
Organism: Platerodrilus igneus; assembly: GCA_036346225.1. NCBI lineage: Eukaryota > Metazoa > Arthropoda > Insecta > Coleoptera > Lycidae > Platerodrilus > Platerodrilus igneus. Next base: position 738,506 of record JARFIW010001359.1, read on the forward strand.
CGTTTGCTTGAAAACGTCGCTCCAGAGCCAGAAAGCGCCTTTGTGCGGTGGTAAAACTGTCACCCAACACTGCTGGCGATTGTTTGAACGGAAGAGAGACAAGGAATCTACCTTCCAGGGTCCGCTTCGTATTTTTAACAAAATGAAGCTTAGACTCGTTTTCTTCTGAAGAGAGAACCTTGTCTGTAGGGTAGCTTTCAAGCTCCCAAAATCGAGTTAATTGATCCGAGACGCTAGAAACGCTTAGATGACACTGAACTTGATTAAACAAGTTGGCACTGACTGCAGCTGATATAACTTTTTGAAGAATTGGAAGGTGGGGTCCTAATCGTACTTGTCCTACACAAAGAATTTTGAAGAAGGCTGGACCGATCAACACATCAATTGCCCCTGGTTGATCAAAGCACTGATCAGATAAGCGAATGGTATATTAAACTTTGAAGAGTCGACACGAAACGAAGGAATATTTCCCGTGATTTCGTCTAGTACGAGACACGATAACGAAATCTTGTAAGAAGACTGATGAGCACGAAGTTCTAACTTACAATGAGAACGAATATAAGAAAGAGAGTCACTCAATCCCAATACTGAAATGTTTACTTCTTGAGTAGGTAGTCCTAGCTTGTCGCACAAGTCAGAACAAATAAAGTTTGATTGACTGCCAGAGTCGAGCAATACACAAACGGAGTGAGAATTACCACAGGAATCAAGGATCCTACTATTTACAGTTGGAAGTAAAACCCTGACAGCGTTTGAGCAAAAGGCTGATACACTGGGTGCTTGTGCAACAGGGGTTTGGGATGTGGAAGTCACTGACCCTGGTTGTACTGATTGCGCTGGTGCAGAGGAATTAATATGAAGTGTAGAATGGTGCTTGACCTTGCACCATCTGCAAGTATACTTTGATGAGCATTGGGATAACATATGTCCCTTGCCTAGGCAGTTAAAACACACTTTTAACTCCGTAACCTTGACTGCCCTGTCTTTAGGACTTAACTGGAGAAAGTTTTCACACTTACAAAGAGAACATGAAGAACTACTGCTAACGAAAGATTTTGAATGAGGCTTAGGCTTCTCTGGGACTACCTTAGCCTGCTTTGTCTCCAGACTGTCTAACAGATTGGCTTGCTTCGTTAGACAAGCTTTAAATTCTTCTAACGTGGGCAAATCCGAAAGAGATTTATTACGAATGGTTTCCCACTGGCGGGAAGTAGTTGGGTCCAATTTACCCAAAACAATATGAATAATAAATGTTTCGAACAGTTGCTCTGGATTAGCAGATGATCGAAGTGCTGTTACATGTTTGAACAGTGAATCATTTACTTCTCTGAAACTGGAAGCAGATTCCTTAGAGAGAGATTGCAAGCCTAGAATGGTCTTTAGATGGTTGCGAATTAACAATTTGGGTTGATCATATCTGGAGATCCAAGTTTGGAAAGCTATTTCGTAGTTGTCAGGAGTAAACTCTAATGACCTTAGGACCTCCGCCACCGCCCCCTTGAGGCTACTCTTAAGGTAGTGAAGCTTATGCGTAGCACTGATGCTACTATTTTGATTGATGAGACTGGAGAATATGGTTTTATATTCAGTCCAAGTCTTAAAACTACCTGAAAAAGTATAGGAATATTGATTTTTAGTAACTTAATCTCAAGCGAGCGTTGAGAATTAGTACCCGAATGAACACTATTATGATTTGGCGAACTACGGCCCGAAACATTTGGTGAACTCCTTCGAGAACCACCAGTTAATTTTTTTATTAGATGCTCTCCTTTTGAAAGAGCAGAGAAATAAGAACTTTCAAATTCTTCATAATCTTGATCAGCTTTCGAAATTGCTGCAACATCGGCAGCCTGAATGAGACTCGCATGAACCGCTAGAAAGGATATGGCGTTACTGTGTCACCTTTGTAACTCTAAGATTTGCTCTTTGGAAACTGTTTTATGGTCATCATAGACTACCTTGAGCGCATTTAAATGATTTATAAAGCGCATTAACTTACCTTTGATAATAGCACAGATACGTATAATTGCTCCATGACCTTATTTCAGTATTAAAATAAGCTAGACAGTATAAGTTAACCTTGTAAGAAATATCGAGTATAAAAATAAGATTTCTAAAACTCTGTTTTGTCAAATTGGCAAATAAATTTTGACATTTAATTTTATAAATAGAAAATATTTAATAGGCTTGTGCACAAATACAGATCAATATGTGTGCGGGTACTTTATTTTAAATAGCATTTAAAAGTACGAAGACAAAGGCTTTGTACATAAATAACACAGTTATATATAAAGGAATAATACAAAAATAGGATAGGAAATGTACACACTTACTTGATGGCTGTTTGAAATCAACAGCGCAATACTTAAGTAAAAAGATTACTCTCGTTTAAACTACTTCAATACATTTACGGTTAGAATGTTGCAAGAGCATTCCAATGACATCGACTCTAAATTCTAAAACGATGCGAGGCGTCTATCTCGCTTTGCTTGTTTCGTTTGGTGTATAGCGCTTTTTCTTGCATGCATACATGCGAATTTATAGCAACTGTTTCTTGCTAAGACTGATTTTAAAGATGAAAATTTTACTTACGCTAGTAAACGTGTTGTAACCAATGCAGATTTCAAAAGGACGTTACAATTATAATACCAATCATTACCAAATTAGATTGTTGCTATGATGCGTAGTTAGATTACCAATTTATCAGATGGTTGTGAAGTATTACCTCGACGAGTCACCAATGTTTGGAAGGATGGCGGCTCATCAATAATTTAATAAGCTTAGACAAACCTTCGCTGATGAAATAAAATTCGAGAAGTAATTAATGCATTTATTTGCACGTAAACTGTAGATATAGACTACGAATGATTGACAACTGAATATACTTTATAAATTAAACAGCGAGAGCTGTTAGCGGCGTAACACCCAAGAACATCTTTAAATTCATTCAAATTTCAAATAATATTTTCGGCCAATCACAAACAATTCTATCTAAAATGTAACTTATCACTGACCAGAATTAAGATAGTTATCCAATCCTAGTTTGATTTTGGGGTGACAATTGACACTTTAAATGAACATAACCTATCAATGATATCTGACATCTTGTGAAATTTAGAAGATTTTTAATTTAGGTGCCAAAGGAAATGCTAATTTGTTCTAGAAAGTTCAAAACCGGAAGTACGTAATAAAATGTTATTTTTCGTTATATCTATAAAAATATTAACAGGAAATACTTTAGAATATTGCTGAATAACTTAAATTTAATTATAGGGTAATTTCAATTAGTAATTGCAATAATAAAAATGGATTTAAACCAATAACCTAAAAGCACATGTAGGGATGATACACAATTGTGAAATATGTAATGTTTTTGATTGGCGGGAACAATCACGTGATCAAAGATATATAAATAGGGGAAGTGAAGAAATTAACACACGCCACACGACACACAAAGACTTAAGAAGACACACAAAGACAAAAGATATGAAAGAAAGTAATAAATGAAAACTAACTAGCCCAAAGCTAGTGCGGAGTAGGCGACAATGTCGCTTTGCAGTATGGGTTATACGACCATGTAAATTAAAGTAATGTTTAGTGAACAAACATAAGAAGTGAGTATGCTTATTACGGGAAGAATAGTGAATTTAAGTCGTTGATGGTGGACATAGATAAGTTAGTCCCTTAACGAAGAGTTAAATAGCAATAAGTTTAAAGGTTTATTAATTACAAAGAAGATGATGACTAAATCCAACCATGCGGTTCATTTTTGATTGATTATGGGATTTTGGTTTTTGGGAGTCCGAGTCCAAACCCAATTGTTATAGAAGTAGCATGATATCAAGAGTTTCGAGCACAAAAGTTATCAACAACCGTGTTAAACATTTCCAACCCTGGTGAGAATAAATTACCTCGGAGTATTGTATAGAGTGGAGCAACAGTGGGTATTGCATACCCAACACAGATATTGAGTGAATCTTTGCATATATGGTTCGAGAGAACGGACGTGTATATGCATGCATACACGTGGTGTTGTAAGTATGAACTTTTATATAATAATACATATGCTTTACATGAATATGTTAAGTTGCTAGATTAAGCTTGGAATTTTTGGACTTTATTAACGTTACTGTTTATTATTATGAATTTTATAGAGAATATTAAGAGTTATTGGCTATGTTTAAGTTGGAAGCCAATTTGTATAAATGTAGAATTTGCAATGCTTAGTACAATATTTAACAACCCGGCTTAAAGTAACTTTAGTTAAGTAAGAGATATTGCTTTTATTTCATTTAAGTATGTCAAGATAGTTGATGTATATAGTTCTATCACCATATTAAAGGTTATTAAATTCATTACTTGATAATGTTGAGATATATATCTATGTATTAGTAGTGAAAGGGTTTTGTTGAACTACATTTAGGTACAGATACTTTGTAAACTTTTGGGTAAGTTAACTCACCAGTATCGGTTTCAGAATTCTAAGCCTATCCACCCTGGAACATGTCCATGTACTCTCTGCTGTAGAGTAGCCGAGGCGTTTGAGGAAAGTAGAGTAAAGACTATTGGAAAAGTTAAGTGGATCCTTATATTGCAATTTTGAACCATAAAAATTGATATAGAGTCTGCATTTGATTATATATGTATTAGGTAACTCGGTCCTTGTTTCTTTGACTGCTAGATAGGTCAGGGAAGGAGGGTGAAGTGTTACAGCGCTACATGTTTGTTGCACGAGAGTACATTGAAAAGTGTGGTGAAATGAAGTGAGATGATGCAGTCCTTCACAAAGGAAAGCAAATACTATGTTTGAACGATGCGCTTGTATGTAAACTAGTTAACTAAAATTAAACAGTGTATAATACTAATCAATCAATCATGATCAAGTAGAAACAGTGTAACTAATATACAAACCTGCGTCGTGAGGGTATCAAATTACCAATAAAATAATAGGGCATGACCCCTAAATCTAAAGTACCCAAACGTTTCGGAACATTGCCTCGCAAGCTTGCTACAGTCGGTGAGAGGGTGAGGTTCATTAAGCTACAACACACTAAGATATAAATTTAGATTGTTTTATTAACTGTAAAACTAATTAAACCTTAACCTAATGACATATGAGTACAAAATATATACAATATTTGCCGTTATATACAATAGGGCGCCACCGTAAGGGAGGGGAAGGCTTACAGACCTTATCAAGGTATTATCACTTGTTGCACTTTGTTCTTGAGAATGGGAAACTATTGTCTCAAATACGCACGCAGAAAATTTTTAACACTGCACTACTGTGGAGCTTTATAGTCCTCGGCTAGCTAAACACTATATGACTAAACCAGCTTAATGTCTAAATTCCGTAGGACTAGTCTACTTTTTAAGGATATAAGAACCAATTTCGGGCTCAAACACTCCAATACAATAATTAATTATATATACAGTATTCTAATAAAGTTACTTACTGTGACCCACGCTCTAAGTTAACCAGGGTGTCTCCAATTAACGGGACAGAAACGACCTTTTCACCGGTCAACTATTACTGTAACGGAACTCGTTCAAGTACACACAAAGATTATCACTACGGGAGTCCTTTACTACTATACCCGACCTGAAAATTGCGTAATCAGGTAGGTTTCGTTGCTAAGCTATTGCGTGAGCCCCCAGACTACCATCGAAATAACAATGAAGCGGTGTACCCTGCTGAAACCTCGCTGTCTGCCGAAATACGTACTCAGGGATTAAAATTTCAATTTTTACAGAACGTCGGCACAATTTAGTTAAACAATTCATCATCATCATTTTGTTTTCGACCTTACTTAAGGTCGGTTTGACGCAGCTCTAACTTCTTTTCTAATCTGTGCTAATCTAAAAAGCTTTACATACCCTTCACAACCTAAATTTCTAATAATTTGACTAATATAGTTTGGTCTAGGTCTTCCTATATCCTTCTATCTTTTTCCTATCCAGCTGACTCTACATAGATATTAGCAACCTGATGGTTGTTAAAGAACTCTAACATGTTTACATGATTACCATTTATAAGGAAATGAAATATAACCTGGTTATCCGCTTCAAAAAGGAAAAGTGTTAAATTATATGTTATGGTAAGGCTTAAGCAACGAATCGCTGCCAACATGCCAGACCGCTACCTAATTGTGAGTTATGTCATGGTGACGTTTATTAAATTATATGTTATGGTAAGGCTTTAGCAACGAAACGCTACCAACATGCCAGACCGCTAACTAATTGTGAGTTATGTCCCGGTGACATTTAGTTAACTGATTTTTTTTTTTTTTTTTTTGAAAGTTAAACAATTACGGATACATAATTCATAACACAACCCTTGAGTTCATTATTTAAAAAAATACCATAACCTCTGTTTTAGTAACTGGGAAAGTACTTACTCAGAATAATATAAAAAACACACATCACTTTACTTTCAGAAGTACAGAAATCAACAACCTGTCTGTCGGAAGTATCGAAATAAAAAAGCCCCCTCCATCCCATGCTGAACTCCTTATATACCTTTAAGTTAATTGAAAAATACCCAATCCAGTTTAGCCCTCATAATCGAAAAGGTTAGGCCTGTCATAAATCTTAAAAGTTAATTAAAACTAACAATTGCTTTAGGATAGCCAAAATCTCCCTCACAAGAAAACTCCGAAACTATAATTTTAGTTAAGTACCCAAACTAATTAAAAATTATTCCGACAACTCGGGCTGCTTTATACATAACTAGGGTCTTAGCTACTTGATTGACATCTATTAGTAGATACTACTAATCTGACACGTTAAGTGCCTTCCAAGTAAAGCTTCGTACCTTGAGAATGTTAATTAAATCTATGTGTTATATGGTGTCCGCACTATGCAATATATATACACCTTATTGAAAGTATACAGAGGATATTTTTGAAAATTTTAATGTTCCGATATAAAGGATTTTACCCGCCTTTCGGCTATTGTAATGTAGCTCTTATGTCTGCTTTTGGGGTTATCTCTTTGGAGAAGAGACGTTTCTTGCATTTCTTGATTTTTCTCTACAATATCCTTTTCACTTTTCACTGCCCTGACCTACTGAACCAAATTACTTTTACAGTACCTCGCTTATCTTCTTGCAATCCTTCAACATTCCATAATCCCATACCCCGTACCAACGTATTAAAATTTTCTCCACTTTATCAGATTTATATGAACTATGTCTCTATCCAAAATAACATTGACATTTTCCACACCTCTATACCTGCTATAAAAAGGAATGTACTTATCAATGTGTAATTTTAGTATTTGTTAACTGTGTGTCTTTGCTGTTTTTATGCTTACTATTTTATTTTGTAGTTATAATGCTGTCTTGTAATTGGATCTTAGATCTGTTAGATGGTAAAATAAAATAAATAAATCTTTGGATTATATTTTTCAAGAACCTTGCTCTGACTACTTGGGAACGGAGCTTTTGAAGCCGTTTAAAATCGCAAACATATTTATGCTACAAAACCGTTATCCTAATAATTGGGACGCTAAAATTAAACTAGAAAATAAACCAATTTGAGAAATAATAGAGAGTTATTTTTACATAACCGACTGTACTAAAACAGTATGTTACAACAGTAAATAATATATACAGCTAATCAAAGAAATTATACAACATATTTAATTTCTAACAAATACTGTAAAATTTGAAATTTAACCAGATTTGTATCTTTTGTAATTTCCGGAGCTCTCACTGTGGAAATCCTTGTAGGGGATAGTGTTAAATATTAAAATTTATATTTCTAGAGTATATAGGTTTTTTTCTATGTAAAATACTTTTTGCAAATGAGGAAGACAAAAATGAGCATTTTAAAAGATTTTTTCATTTTTATACATTATTGATTTTTAATTTCATTTTAGGCCACGGCTGTGTTATCGGCAATTATTATTAAAGCATATCTAAGCCATTCGTAATGTTTTTGATACCACTGGCAACCAGTCTGGAAGAAGTTTCTATTTCCAGCTTTTGGGAAAGCGTTTTATTATACCACAACAGTCCCCATTTAATAAACCGCAGATTAGCAGGTGCTATAAATATATTATATCTGAAAGTTGGTTTTAAGAGTAACAGTATTAAATCGCTAAGCGAGATTTTAACACGTACATCTATTTTATACGAAGTTCGCAAGTTGAAAGAATTGTCACAACAATACATAACTCAGGATTTAATTAAAAGTATTTTAGAACCTTTCGATAAAAACGTTGTGTTAAATACAGCATCTATAGAAGATTTTATATCATCTGAAGATGATGTTTTTGTAACAGTTAAAATTTTGTTGCCACGCCAAAACTTTTACGAGAGTTGTGTCGAAGTTGCAATTTTAGATAAGAAAAACAGAGCTGCAACTTTTTTGGCAGTGATTGAACTTGATAAAAAACAATTGGCACCTCCTTTTCCTTATACACTAGAGTATTTGAATCCTGGATATAGAATATGTGTTGATTTGGAAAATGCTGAAAGTAGGGCTTCAGATTGGCTGGTAAATTGCTTATTTGTGAAACTTGAAAATTGGATTGGGAATTGTGGTAATGCTGTTAAAACAACTTCTTCATTATCATTGGTTTCGCTAGAGGTTTATACGAAGCTCTATAATAAGTTAAAGGAAAAATATGGTAAAGAATTAGTAAAGGTTAGTATTCTTTCTTAACTGTAAATTTTGTCTGATAGTTAGTGATTTAACATTATAGATAGGTAGCTGATTTTTGCCTATCAGTTGCAGATACCTCACATAACGTATTTTATTGTGAAAAATTAATTTGTATCAACATTTAATTGATGCCAAAGCAAAACTTGATTTATTTATGTGTATGGCATAGACCATGCCATACAGGCATGTGACATAGAAAAGCAAAGTAATTTTTTATTACTATTAAGCAAAAACTTTGGGGTTTATGCTGCATCAGAAGTGTCGTAATTTAGAAATGCAAGGCCTAGATAGATATATGTCCAAGCTTTTACAAAATTTTGCATAAACAAATAAGAATAGCTGACCAGGTAAAGTCTTTGGGTGGTTTATAAAGGGAATACTGAAAAGCATTAGAGGGAGTTTAGCAGTATAAAAGAACATTGACATTTATACTTATCTGGGGGACCTTCTCTAACATAATTTTTAGTTTTGATTTTTCACAAGTGCACTTTCATCTCTTTTGTGAGTTAGAATGCAAATGAAAAGCAATTACGTGGACGTACCCAGGTGGAAAAATTTTGAGACGAACCCGGAAACCTTGATTTGACATTTTACGTAACCTTCTGTAATTGGAAAATCCCGAGTAATTTTTAGTTGGGCAATGAAAATAGAACACTCGGTGTGTGTGCAATATTAGAACGTTTCAGCAAATAAAATTTTAAAGATTTGAAATAAAAATCATTCATTGGTCATAATGCACATGCAATTCCTCAAGTTGTACATCAGACATGTTGAATTTTGTGAAATGATAATGGAGCGATTCAATAACGATCCAAATTTTCTCAATTATATTGTTTTTTTCTGACGCGGCTACGTTTTGACTATGGTTGACGTGTTGAATTTTGTGAAATTATGATGGAGCGAATCGGCAACAATCAAAATTTTCTCGATAATATTGTTTTTCTGACGAAGCTACGTTTTGTGTAAATGGAAATGTAAATAGGCATAATTGTCGATATGGGATCGCTGTTAATCCCCTTTGGATGATCCAACATCATACCTAAACACGACAAAAATTAAACATATGGGTGGGAATTTGTGCAAATCACATAATTGGACCTTTCTTTATTTGTGGTACACTTACTGGTGACTTATTTGTAATTATTACAAGACCAAATTATTCCAGCTGCCAAGCAAACTTGATGATCCTTAGATAGAGCAGCGCTGCACTATCATTTAGATGAACGCCAATATTTAGATGTGGTATTTCCAGCCTTTTGGATTTACAGAAGAGGGTCCGTGGAGTGGCCTCTCCGATCTCCGGATCTTACATCGTGCGATTTGTTTTTCCTGGGGATTTTTAAAATCATGTATGTATACAAACCGACCTTAGAATCTAGCCTAATTAGAGCAACCAATACAAAATGAAGCTGCAGCAATTTCTCCAAGATTGCTCAGGAATTCTTTTTAAACTTTTTGTGATAGGTTGAGTAATTGCCTTGCAGTTTAATGGTGAACATTTTGAACACTTATTGCCATGAAAAGCATTTTATTGCTGATTTCGTTTTTGGCTTCGAGCTTTGTGCAAACTAATTTTTTGTTCATTCAATTGTTAAGACAAATAAAAGAGATCTCGGATATCTAATTCATGTTATTGATGAACTTAACTTAATAAACAGTTTTTACATTTTTTCCAAAAATTTTGTGGTCAAGGTGTAATCTAACTTTATATTTATTTCGGTTAGTTGTTTCAATTTCTATAGATGTTATAGGATGGGGTAACTTATATAAAGATGTTGATTAGGGTATTACGAAATAAGTATAGAACCACCTTAATTTCTCTCAGAAGTTAACCGTAGATGTTGTTTATCTGCATTAAAAATAAATTCTTCTGGAGACTGCCCAACTAACTCTTCAGCGGGGTGAGATTAACAGAGGGTCTTTATAAATACGGAAATGTCAGGCGCCACTAGACTCAAAAATTTAACATATGCAAGGCAGCGTCGCTAAAGAGAGTGTAGGAACTTTAGTAACAATTATATGCATGTAAAGCACACAGGCTAAGATTGTTGAGTTATGCAATATTATCTCAGAAAGAAAAAGTATTTATACATTAAATATCAAATAGATCATAGATTGCATGTGAATAAGAAATATACATTTATGTCAAATTTAATCATAAGGTTACTTTCTTAATAAATTGTTATGTTAGTAATTTAATAAAAAGTCTGAAGAAGGAAATATATGTATATCTATTAAATTAAAGATTATTTTCTTGTTACAGGTATTTACAATTCTAATTAAAATTTTTTAAAGTAATGTTAACTGAACAAAAAAATATGTTACCAAGCTATGCGATTTATCTTGATCAACAGCGTTCTCTTATGATCGGAATATTTTAATAAGGCATCTACTTGAACAGCTGTAGTGTTGCTAACAGTCGAAATGAAATTTATGCCGAACCATCAATATCCGAGTTTTTAATCAAAGATGGCTGAATCCATTATATCGTAGTATCTCTCAATTTTACAGTAGTCGCTTCGATACAATTTTTAAGTTTGCATGGTGTTAAAGGTTCTCCATAAATTAAATAACAGTAAAAATGGTATCATGGTAGTTATGCTATAATAATTAAGATCGATTAAATATATAATAAACTGATAGATTTCACAAATCATATCGTCTAATTTATAACATAGTTGACAAGGACTCTGAAAGAACTATTTCTAAAAAGGCTATGCGGAGGTCGCATTTCAACATGTTAATTAGGGCAAACATGTCTTTCACATGATAGTTGCAATACGACTGGCTGTTTACAGGGAAAGCCATCTACACTACAGCAAGCGTTCAAAAGTGCACGTGCAGCTTGATTATAGAAGAAATAACCAGTTATATATATTTAATGTTTTTTAAACTGCTTAATTACATTAATAAAATAAAAATGTCTCAGAGTACTAAGATTTTACGTCATCTGAAGTTGCAAATATCTTTATCAAATGAGCCTAATGAAAGGATCATTGCTATTTAAAAAAGCGAAAGTATTATTCGTTACTCAATTGTTACTTAAGATGATGGCATCCTCTGGAGCAAAAAATTCCAGAGTTAAAATAGTCCCCATTTGGATCTCCGAGAGGGACTACTTCGGTGGAAGTGATCCAAAAGGTTAGAAAAAGTCGGGAATATTCTGTGAGTCGGAGTGTGAAATGTCAAAAGTATGAAGTAAGTGGGTAAGCCAGAGAATGTGAAAATTGAAATGGATAGGTTAGCATTAGACATAGTAGGAATTAGTAAAGTTCGGCGGCGAGGTGGGGGATTTTTGGAGCTGAGACTTTAGGGTAATTCATACAGGATCAGAGGAAGGAAATTCGGGTGTGGGCTGTATATTTAGAAAACAATAGAAGGGGACCGAGCTGTATTTAGCCTGTGGGAATTTCAGGAAAATGTGTAGTCTAGCTCAGAATAGAAATCAATGAAGGTTCGCTTGCAATTAGTTCCAAGACGGAAAACCTAATGATGAAAAAAATAATTGCACTAAAACCTGATGATAATTATAAACAACTACAGGTGTTATTTTTGCAATATTTTCAATTAATCTTGATTGTGCGAAAGGATCTATTAGAAAACTATTAATTCGGCGAACAGTTAAGTGATGGGGATTTTGGTAGCTGCATGTTGCTTAACTCCTTTCACATACCTCTGAATATCAGTGAAATAGGATGATTTAAAAAACAATAGAAGGGGAATCGAGCTGTATCGTACAAGAATGAGTAGTGGCTATGTTTGAAGATAACAAACATAGAAGCAAGGAAAGAATTGTTGAAAGCATATCTGTGGAGCACAGTACTGTGTGGCTATGAAATAGGGACCGGTAAAGTTTTTGCAATTTCTAAACCAACTTTCGTCATGAATATTTGTGATGTCATATATTGGAGTCGTTGCCACTATTAAAATAGCAATTGCTCGTAACTATAATGACGCTATCTGTACAATATAGATTTTGCATTTCTTTAGTAATTGGTGACGAAATGTGGTTTGTTACTTTCTATACTTGTAAAATGATTTTATACTGTCAAAATTGCAGTCTAAGCTGTTTATCTTAATAATAAATGTTATTATGTCCGAATTTGTACTAGTGAGCATATTTTAAATATTTTAATTGATGTTTTTAATGTGTTATATATTCTTAATTAAATAGCCATACACATGTTATACCCGGCATGGAATCATAGCCACCAATAATCGAGACTTCCAGAGGTTATGTTTATTACACTAAAGTAAGAGGATGAACAGTTATGAAAATTTGTTTTTAAGATTTGCCCTCTACTTCCTAAACGTGAACCGGACATGGTTTATTCACCCAAACAAAAATAACGCTAGTCTGTTCTGATAAGGACAATTTTAAATGCAAGCAAGAATAACACAAAATGCGGGACAAAAACCACGCAAGAGGTTAATAACATGAAATAAGAATGCCACCGAAAATCTAACATAACCAATACAAATTTTATAATATTAATTGTCAAGAAATGTCTCAAATGAAGGCGGCAACGTTCCAAAATTTGCAAATCGAGAAGGAAACTTTTTTCTGGAGTTGGAATAAGACGAGGATATCATTTGTAGTTGATATGGCGTGACGTCATTTGTGACGAAAGTCGGTTTAGAAATTGCAAGTAATATAAACGTACAGGAAAAAGGTAGAAGCCTTTTAGAATCTGGTGCTTCAGATGTATGATGATGAACAGACAAACTTAATAGCAAAGAGGTTTAGAAATAATAGGGAAAGAAAGGTATCTATCAAAAACATAAAATAGGAGAAATAGGACAGGACACTTCTAAGGCAATTGGGGAATAGTGTGGGATATATTACAAGCAGTGATGGGAGAACATAGAGGTAAAATTATACCTGGATCGGACTATTATATGCTGGTAGTGAAAGATTTAGGCAGTGTTACATGCCGTAAATCGGCCATGTGAACATTTATAATTTTAGTTTAAATTTGTAAGTGAATTCGCGCCCATATTTTAAAAGACTTGTGCGTGCATTTCCATCACTTCAGATAGTTGCGTCGGCGCCCGAGAATGCGCAGACGCGGAGTGGGGAAGTGAGTGGTGATTTCCATCACGTCAGGGACTAGTCAACGAAACGTCGAACCGGGTGGTTATCTGTGTGTGCCTTTTATCTTGTCTTCTCTTTCAGGTAATGTAGGTTCCTTTGTCGTATCTCTGCCCTGTATCCTTTGTCGTACCTCTACACAAGAAGAGAAGACAAATCCAATTTGGTTTCAACGGGGGGCCAAGGCCGAACCACGCCCAAGAATGCTCAACTAACACCACAATAGCTGCAATGTTGTGAAGAGCTCCACGGTTTACGTGAGTACATTTTGTCTTTTCCTATAATCACAATAAACATTTTTTGCTTGTGATATAGTAATTTGAAATATAAATATGATGTAACATCTTACGCAACATTATGCACGTATTTATTATGTTATCAACTGTCGTAGTGGCTCGTATAAATTACGCGCCGGGACTTTAAAAGTATACCTTTGAATAGACACGTAGGCTATAAGAGTAGTTGGAATTTTAGGAAAACGTATAGGTTAGCTTAGAATAGGCAACAACGGAGGTATGCGTCCAACCAGTTCCTGGACTGAAGACTTGATGATGATGATGCATACATTGCAACTCATATCTGCAATTATATATAGATGTATTATTAAATGTAAAATTTTCAACGTACAAAAACGTTCTTAATATGTTATGAGAAATGTACTGAAATTTGTTTTCTTTTTTGGGGACTTTTAAAATAATTAATGAATGGGGACTCCAATTCAGATGTATTGTACAGAAATAAAATGATCGTTTTATGATTTTTATAGAACTCGTATTTCCTGCAATTGCCTATTAAACTATTATACTGAAATCAAAATTATAATACAGGGGTGCTTCAGTAATAAGTTGCCAGTTTTAAATTACTTTTTCCCCTTTCGCATCTTATTTTTATTTCCTGTAATGCCCAAACGTTACAGCATGCCTATAGTGGTAATATTGAATAAGAATTGCCTTCTAGTTGTCTATTGTCCTGGTAGGACTTTGATCCATGGTTATCTTTTACAGAATTATATCTTGAAATATCTTGTAAGCATGTTTTATTTATTTACAAGGCACCACAGAATCCTGGTGTAGTAACTTGAATATTCAAGTGATTTAATGCTCCAATTTACTAATTCCATATCAGTAACTATGGCCGTTAATAACTATTTAAACATATTATTAGTTTGTAAAAAATTATATCCTGTTAAACTTTCTACTTTTATAAGAAAATTTTTGTTTTCAAATATGTTTAAACTTTTATATTTTTTAGGCATGGCCAGAAAAAACAGACCCTTTAAAATATGTTTATGAAGATATAGCTATAGTCGCCTATTTAATTGCACTATGGGAAAAGTTATCACCTAACTCTAAACCAACATTTGTTGATTTTGGTTGTGGAAATGGTTTACTAGTACACATTTTAAATTCAGAAGGTTTTGTTGGATATGGCATTGATGTTCGTAAAAGAAAAATATGGGATTGGTATCCAGACTCGACTGAACTAAAAGTTAAAACAATCACACCATCAGAATCCTGTTTATTTCCAGATGTTGATTGGATAATTGGCAATCATTCTGATGAATTAACGCCGTGGATTCCTGTTATAACCGCCCGTAGTTCATATAAAGCAAACTTCTTTCTTTTGCCTTGTTGTTGCTATGAATTTAGTGGACAAAAGTATATACGTAAAAATACTGCTGTTAGTACCTATATGGAATATTTAACATATGTTCAAAATGTAGCTTCACAGTGTGGTTTTACTGTAATGATTGATAAGTTACGAATACCATCAACAAAACGCACTTGTTTGATAAGTGCCGGTCGCAATTATAAACCTGAACAATTTAACAACATTAATGAAAGAATTTCAAAATTAATTTGTGAGGACTCTAGAGCAGGCAGTTTGACTTGGACGAATAATTTTCAAGCACGATCAGATATTGAAGTGGTTAGAAATTGCACACAATTAGATAGAAATTTAGTAACTGCTATTGTTAAAAAAATTTGTCTTCAGTTGTTAGCTGAAAAGCACAATCAAGTTAAAACAAACGGTGTATTGTGGAACAAAGGCAGAACACTTTCAATATCTGAATTAGCAAAATCATTATTGGATGACTTAAAACTGTTAAAAAATGAAAATGGTGGCTTGCAAACGCTTCTAAGAAATCACAGGTATATTTTTGAAGTTGTAGATGGTACTGTAAGTTTACGTTTACCATCAACCTTTGAATTAACCAAAGGTAGGTATAAAAATAAACCTTGTTGGTTTGATGTAAATCATCCTGATGGTTGTTTTAATGATAGCGACATTTGTGCATTTAAGCACTAAAATTTGTTGTTAAATAAAAATTGTTTATATTAATTTAGTATTTTTTTATTTTATATCTGCTTTTTGTGCTATTTATATTAGGATGCTAAAATGTTCTTCGTCAAGGATAGTCGTGAAATAGAAACTGTTGGTATTAGCATATAACATGCTAGAATTTTAATGGTTGCCATAGTTATGTTAAAGGTATTACTCCTCAATTTGACAGGTAAAAACGGTAATATAGGTAAACGTAATTTAGTTCCTTGCATGGTTATGCAGAGGGCGCAACACTATTGTTCAGATTTTCAACACCAACAGAATACTAATTAGCAGCATAAAATAACTTACATTTATTTAATCTAGATAGTCAGGCTAAGGTAGAGCCAAATACTAGGTCCTTGTATTATGACTATTGTTGATATAAGCATATGTCTGGGTTGAGTGGTTTATTGGCCTTTATTCAGCAAATTGCAGCGAAGTTTATTGCTAACTTACAACGTTATGGAACAAAAAGATATTAAGATAGAAGTGTTAGCATTGTACTAGCGTTAGGAGTAGTTACACGCTGCTCTATTATCAAGTATGCTGTAAAATGAGGTACACTTGTCGGTACAGATTATTATGATTGAAATAAATCCTGATATTAAGTAAAAACACTCGAGTTTGTGTTCATTTCGAGGGCTCCTGGCATAAGGAGCTAACATCTTGGAAGTGAGATTGTAGCAGTTCACATGGTAATTTTAAAAAAAATGGAAATTTTTTTTAGTTTTGAATTAGACATGGCATCTGGTAAATCTGTCCACCATGAGGCAAATAGTGATCGTTTGCAAGGTCAACAGCAACTAAATGAAGGAATGAATAATCCTTTAATGGTGATGATGTCAATGTTTGATAGAATGGAGCAATCCAGGCAAGAACGGGCGAAATCTTATGTACAATTTTGCAACAACAAATGACGTCTAATGAGAAAGCACTTGAAATAAAAGTGTCGCAAACAAAGTTTCAGGTGATGCCGGATTTCTCAAGAAGTATTAAGAATTTTACAGGTTTGTGCAGCGAGGAAGCAACGAATGGACTGACAAAATAAACAGCTGTGCTTTACTGCACAATTGGCCAGAAGAATTTAAGCTGGAAACAGCAAGAATGCATTTGGTTTCGGCTGTGCAAAATTGGTACATTGGCAAGGAGGTTTTAGAAATCCTGTAATTAGCAAACCTTGCAATTTCCACAGATATAAACACAAGATGAGAGTCTTCCATATTAACTTCTAAAATTGTGTTAGCAGCGCCATCTAGGGAATTGATGCAATAAAATGATAGTTCAAGTTCAAATAAAATCTACAATTTGTTTAAAACATCTATCTGAGCATAGTAATATCACACAAAAGATTTTTTATGGTTTAAATATTGGATATGGTTTTGAGCCGTTAGTTGAAAGAATACAATTATGAACAATTATGGTCACGGCCATGTTCCCAATGCTCCACCCGAAGGTACTACATTGGGTTTAAACGCGAAAAATATAAACGTGCTCTTAATTATTTAAAAAATAAAAATAGGGTTTGAATGATGGTATCCCTAGTGTTGACTTTGGAGTGTGCCCGATCAACAAGACCCAAACAAAATGAATGGGGAGAGATTTGTAATGCCGAATAGCAGCTGCCAGCTCTGCTTACCGGCGCGACCCGAAGGGTCGACTTAAAACTATCCAAATCTAGCTAGCTAATTTTAAAATGGAGTCAAATTGTCTAAGAATACGCCAAATATATTAATAGTGAATCCAGCTATTTTACCTGCTCTATAAATTTACAAATTCGTCTTCCCTGATCTAAGTAATTTGTTAGTCTAAGTCCGTCCCTAGCTTTCCCTATCATTCCCTAACTTATTTATATTGTAATTACAATCTTCTCAAACAATCTTCCTTTGTACATATAAGCTGCCACCAAAAATGGCGGCAGAACGTCAAACAAATAATATCAAGCCACAAACAATAAAAGCAAGCAAAAATATAAAAATAAATATAAATATTAATATTTATGTAAATATATAAATATACATGTATAAGCATTAAGCGTTGAGCAGTGCATTAAATTGCAAAAAGCATAACCCAAATTATCAGGCGAACTCGCATAAGCATTATACCGGCTAGCGCCATTACGCACAAAACGTGCTCGTTAATTATTTCAAATCTAATTATTATACATCAATGCTTATGCGAGCACAACCGTCACAATTTTGTTCTTACCTCGTTAATATATTTCTCCAGCATTCGAAGATCTGGTAGTCTGTATACATTTAAACTTACTGCTAGGGGGAAATAAATATGCACTGCTAACGTTTTGGTGGGTATGCACTAATTGCCGGGGGGGGGGGGCACTATCACTTCACTTTTAAGTACTGGAGGAATGCACGGTTTCACTCTTTTTTATTTATTATTTTATTCCTGTGTTTATTTCATTGATTTAATTTAATGAGGGTTTTGATTTATATTGTTGCGATCCACTATTAGGCAACCCGTCAAACATACAAACGCTTGGGGCACAGCGCCTTCTCAAGGATTCCAGAATTCTTCTAGAAATTACGGGAGCATGAGTCATCCTTGTAATCCAGAGTATATATAAGACCGCTAATGAATGCAAGGGTCAGTCTATTCTTGAATGTCTAATGTAAATTATATCGTGTAAAGTAATAGTAGTTTTGAGCTTTAGAAGTATATATAAACGTGATATGCTGTGTCTAATGTACATGCAGCTTGTAGTATACATAAATAAATAGAAGTGTATAAATAAATAGTTGTGTTATTGTTGTTAATGGACCTATGGTAAAGAAGTTAGTTTAAGAAGATATTAGTGCTTGTAAATTCATTAGTGTAATAGTGCTTCATTGTTAAGTGGACTGAAAACATCTATAAATAAGGCATATACTGTTAATTAGACTTGTGAACAGTAAGTAATAAAGACGTTTGTTATTACTTGTTTTAAATTAAAGAAACGCGGTAGTAGTAGCCCGTTACACTGGTGTCAGGCATTTGTGGGGTATATAGTGATTAATTTAAAACACAAGTCTAAAGACATTTAAGTAGTTTGTATATGCCAGTTACAAGAAATCGAAGTAAAATGGAGGCAGAAACTTTAATGAACTTCCTTAAGGATTTTAAATCCGAAGTGCAAGTGACACTCAATGAAAACTTAGTGAGGTCAGCTAAACTGGAAGTAACACTAGATGAAAGGTTTACTGAAAACGCTGAGAAAATGGAAAGGTTAAGTGAAAATACTGCCAAAATGGAAGAAAAATTGAATGAAAGTACAGCCACGTTAGAACAAAGATTAATGGAAAGTTCCATTGCATTGAAAGAAGATTTCACTGAACAGGTAAAACAGTTGAGCAAAAGTTGGACAGTAAATTGGATGAAAATGGAAGAAGATGTGATGAGGCTGCAAGAACAAGTGATTTCACTAACAACGCGACCACTTGAATTACCAACCAAGTTGTTAATCAGAACATTCCAGAAATAAGAACCATGGAAAGAAGCGAGTCAATTCCGTCTAAATTTAAAGTAAAACCACCTACATTCGATGGTAAAACACCTTGGCCCACATATTTGAAACAATTTGAAGCTGCTGCAATAGCCAACGGTTGGTGCAACAAAGAGAAGGCTATCTCCTTAATAGTGGCCCTACGGGGGGAGGCTCTTAACATCTTACAAACGATTCCCGATCACCAGCAGAATGATTACGGCCTCTTAACATCAAAGCTTGAGATGAGATATGGAGATGCTCACCTTCAACAGGTTTACCACGCACAAGTTAAGAACCGCTCGCAAAAGACAAGTGAAAGCCTGCAAGAATTCGAAGCTGACATTGCCAGGTTAGTTAGATTGGCATACCCAACGGCACCAGATAGCTTCCTCGAACAACTTGCTGTCCAAACATTTGTGGATGGCGTTAAGATGGCGAAATACAGCAAGCGCTAAGACTAGCACGGCCAAAAATGTTAGATGATGCACTGGCCCATGCGCTTGAATTTGAAGCAGCTAAGCAGACATCACATAGGGTGAGTCACAAAGTTCGGTCTGCCTTAGAGGAACCTGGTCAAGCTCAGAACAGCATAGATGAAATAATCAACCGTGTGTTTGAAAAGCGAAAGGCGGAAAGACTGAAAAGACAACGACCACGGAGATGGCGTCTACGATGCTGGAGCTGCGGTGAAGTTGGCCATTTGCAGAGACGCTGCACTCAACCAAAGAAACAACCGGTTGTGCCAAAGCTGGTCCATGTAAAGGGGCGAACTTCGACAGCACAGCGTAGTGCCCGGAGATTATCATCCGTGCTGCATCGTCGGTGGAAAGTCTGGACAGCATTTATATCGATGGTAGAATTAATGGTAGGGTTGTCCGATTACTTGTGGATACAGGAGCGACAAGAACTATTGTGAGACCAGATTTGGTTGGTCGTGGAAAAGTGCTACCTGTATCGGTGTGTCTTCGAACGGCAAGTGGTGAGAAAATTTGTACTCACGGAGAGACTGCCGTTATGTTGACAATTGGGGACAAATTAATTAATCATCGAGTGTTGGTAGCTGAAATTACAGAAGAAGTGATCTTGGGAATGGATCTCATGAGAGAATATGGGTTTCATGTAAACATGAAAGAAAATGTGCTTCGGATAGATGATGATGAGATTCCATTTCAAGGTAGGAGTAACCAGACGATGCAAGTTCGAATGATTTGCGATATGAAAATACCCGAGAAGGCGGAAATGATAGTAATGGGACGCCCGGATGGTACGCTCCGGGAAGGACAAGTATGCATGATGGAAGCAACTGAATCGGGAATGGGTCAGGAGGGACTTCTGATTGGAAGAACGCTGGTAAAGTCTCGAAATATGGTACCAGTAAGGGTGCTGAACATTAATCCCCATACAGTGACCCTGAAGAAAGGCATGATTGTGGGAAGTTGCATTCCAGTATGTCATATTAAACGTTGTGTGGACGACACGAAAAATAAACCAACCAACGGTTGCTCACAGAAATTGCTGGATATGTTGATACCCTTGTGTCAAGGATTAAATGGCGACCAACTGGGCAAGGTAAAAGAACTGGTCGGACGATATCGAGGTGTGTTTGCACTGGATGATAGTGAGAAAGGAAGGACGAATGTTGTGCAACACAAGATCAATACTGGAGATGCGCAACCGATAAGACAACACCCCAGGCGGCTTCCTTTGGCAAAACGTAAGGAAGCTGAGCAAATTATCACCGATATGGAAGAACAGGGAGTGATTGAACCCTCGAATAGTCCATGGGCATCCCCGGTAGTGCTTGTCAAGAAAAAGGACGGGTCGACAAGGTTTTGTGTAGACTACCGGCGGCTTAATAACGTGACAAAGAAAGACAGCTATCCTTTGCCCAGAATTGATGACACCTTAGATACTCTATCCGGATCTAAATGGTTTTCGACCTTGGACTTGAAAAGCGGATACTGGCAGGTAGGCTTGGAGCCAAACGATAAAGAAAAGACTGCCTTTACAATTGGAACTGGATTATGGCAGTTCAAGGTCATGCCATTTGGATTATGCAATGCTCCTGCTACTTTTGAACGATTGATGGAGTCGGTACTGCGTGGACTGTCCTGGAAGACATGTCTGGTGTACCTGGACGACGTGATAGTGTTAGGTCGGTCTTTGAAGAACATCTTAAGAACCTAGAGGAGATATTCCAGAGATTACGGGGCAAACCTTACATTGAGCCCCAAGAAGTGTCACCTGTTTGGAAAAGAGGTGAAATACCTAGGACATGTCGTTTCGGAGACCGGAATAAGAGCTGACCCTGACAAAATAAAAACGGTACAAGAGTGGCCTACACCAGCAGATATACACCAACTACGCAGTTTTCTAGGATTGTGCACATATTACCGACGTTTTATACTTGGGTTTGCGAACATTGCCAAACCGTTAACAAAATTAACCGAAGATGGACAAGAATATGATTGGAATGACGACTGCCACAGGCATTTGAACAACTGAAACGGCTACTAGTTACAGCACCAATTTTGAGTTATCCACGGATGGAGGAAATTTGTGTTGGATACCGATGCCAGTAACACAGCTATAGGAGGCGTTCTTTCTCAAGTGCAGGACGGACAAGAAAAAGTTATTGGGTATTTCAGCAAGGTCTTGTCGCGGCCAGAAAGGAACTATTGTGTGACAAGAAGGAGCTGTTGGCCGTCGTCAAATCCGTAGAGCACTTTTATAAGTACTTATACGGCCGTAAATTCCTGTTGAGAACAGACCATGCTGCACTGAAATGGTTATTGCAGTTTCGAAATCCTGAAGGGCAAGTGGCAAGGTGGATAGAGCGGCTGCAGGAATATGATTTTGATACAGAACATCGTGTAGGAACTAGCCATCGGAATGCAGACGCTCTGTCAAGGAGACCTTGTCCGGTGGACTGCAATCATTGCTCCAAGATGGAAGAGAAAATAAGTGTCATCCATAGAATGACGGTAACCGATGATACTTGGCAACCCGAAAGAATGCGAGAAGACCAGGAAGAATGACGCCGAATTGGGACGTATTATTGAGTGGAAAAATAGAGGACAACGACCAGCTTGGAAGAAATTAGTATTTTAAGTAGGAGCCTGAAGGCATACTGGGCACAGTGGGACTCCTTGATGATGGAAAATAGAATCTTGAAACGACGCCTGGAATTTGAAGATGGCACTGAGAGACTTCAAGTTGATAGTGCCGAGAAGCAGAGTGCCGGAAGTGTTGCAGCACTTGCACGATGGTATTTCCGGAGGGCACTTTGGCGTGAAAAGAACTCTCGAGAGAGTGAGAGAAAGATTCTATTGGCTGAACTGCAAAGATGATGTGAAGGAGTGGTGCCGGAAATGTGAATTGTGTGCCTCTGCAAATGGCCCGGTCTCAAAACGGAAAGCCCCAATGAGACAGTATAACGTGGGGAATCCTTTTGAGAGGGTAGCCATTGATATAGCTGGTCCGTTTCCTGAATCAGAGAAAGGAAATAAATACATCTTGGTTGCAATGGATTATTTTACCAAATGGCCGGAGGCATATGCTATACCTAACCAAGAAGCCGAGACGGTTGCAGATGTACTAGTCAGGGAGTTGTTTTGTCGTTTTGGAGTTCCGTTGGAATTACACTCCGATCAAGGTCGAAACTTCGAATCAGTATTGTTTCAAAATGTCTGCAAGCATCTTGGAATCAGGAAGACTAGAACCACGCCACTTCATCCCCAATCGGATGGAATGGTTGAAAGAATGAACAGGACGTTAGGAAGTACCTGGCCAAAGTTGTCTCTGAACATCAACGAGACTGGGACCAATATCTGCATTTGTTCCTACTGGCGTACCGATCTTCGGTACATGACAGCACAGGGTACTCGCCCGCTTGCGTAATGCTAGGACGTGAATTGCGGCTACCATGTGATCTTCAGTTTGGATTTAAACCTGGAGAAGAGATCGCAGGTGAAGATTACGTTAGTAAGCTTCGTGAAAGATCAAATAGTATTCACGAAAACGTCCGAAAGAATATACAGGCAGCAAGCGATCGAATGAAATCACAATATGACACGAGAGCACAAGAAGGTGGTTATCAACCTGGAGATTTAGTGTGGTTGTACAATCCACAAAGAAAACGTGGATTGTCGCCAAAACTACAAAGACAATGGGAAGGGCCGTACGAAGTGTTAAAAGGATTAATGATGTAGTGTACCGGATCAGAAGATCCCTCGTGGTAAACCGAAAGTGGTACACTTTGACCGTTTAACATCCTACGCTGGCAACAACCAGGAAGACCCGAATAATGATAATGGTGTTCGGCAAGTTATTAATCATGAGCCAAATGTAGATTTTGAGAGCTTTATGGCGGCGTATGGTGGTTCCACTAAAGCGAGATTTGGCGTTGTTGTTGAAAAACAGCAAGATCTGTTTAGAGCACCAGAAGAGTATTCCCTTGCACATTGCGTAGCTCAAGATTTGGCAATGTCAAGGGAATAGCTGTTGTTTTCAAGAAAAAGTTTGGATGTGTGGATGAATTAGTACAACAGCAGCCAACTGTAGGAAAATCTTTGGTTCTTCAAGATAAAAATCGTTATGTTTACTATCTGGTCACCAAAAATTCTTCATGGCAGAGACCTAGTTATGGACATCTATGGGAGGCTTTGCTAAATCTTAAGGCGCAGATGATGGAAAATGGAGTAACGAGACTAGCGGTGCCCAAGCTGGGCTGTGGACTGGATCGCTTAGATTGGAGGATAGTCCGAAATATGCTAGAAGTAGTTTTCCAGGAACCAACGTCCAGGTTCTTGTTTGTTGTTATCAACCGGTTGCCTACCAAGACCAGGAAAAGAGTGTTGACTGTTACTTCCAACGACGCGGTGGATGCACCAGAGGAGATAGCTGCCGATACCGTCACCAGTCATCGAATTGGCGTCAAGATGGATTTACAGTTACGAGACGTAACGGTTTTAAAGAGGGGGCAGTGTTGCGATCCACTATTAGGCAACCCGTCAAACATACAAACGCTTGGGGCACAGCGCCTTCTCAAGGATTCCAGAATTCTTCTAGAAATTACGGGAGCATGAGTCATCCTTGTAATCCAGAGTATATATAAGACCGCTAATGAATGCAAGGTCAGTCTATTCTTGAATGTCTAATATAAATTATATCGTGTAAAGTAATAGTAGTTTTGAGCTTTAGAAGTATATATAAACGTGATATGCTGTGTCTAATGTACATGCAGCTTGTAGTATACATAAATAAATAGAAGTGTATAAATAAATAGTTGTGTTATTGTTGTTAATGGACCTATGGTAAAGAAGTTAGTTTAAGAAGATATTAGTGCTTGTAAATTCATTAGTGTAATAGTGCTTCATTGTTAAGTGGACTGAAAACATCTATAAATAAGGCATATACTGTTAATTAGACTTGTGAACAGTAAGTAATAAAGACGTTTGTTATTACTTGTTTTAAATTAAAGAAACGCGGTAGTAGTAGCCCGTTACAATATGTTCTTATTTATTTATTTCCCGGATTAAGTTTTAAGTTTTTATTTATTTCCGATTTTCGCGTGTATAAGGTTAGATAGTGATTGTTTTAGTGGTGCGGGGGTTTCGTGCATATGGACTTGTATAAATACTATGATAATTTTTTTTTATTAATATTTTATATAGGTTTTTTTAAATTATGTTATATAGGTTTTTTATTATCGAGGGTTAGCTAATTTGCTATCAGCTAACCCTCGATTTGCTGCCTCAAGCGGGCAGTCGAAGAGTTCGTGCTCTGCGCTTTCAGTGCCCTCACCGCATTCGCAGCGGTCGTTGTCGGTTAAACCGAATCTTTGTAAATACTAGGCTCTATAACAGCTGTACTTCTCATTGTAAAATAGCACCAGCCAGCAAACCTCTCAAAGGAGCCTTGACTGCATCATCAGGTCATGAGGTGTTTTGGAGAGAACAGTTGGAGTTGTTACAGAGCATGAAGTATTATAATAAGAAGAAGAAAAAACTGTTATTGTTCCATCTCTAAGAAACCGAATTTTTAATACAAATAGCTTCATATACATTAAGAAATTGCTTTTAAGTAAAAATCCAAGTTTATATTTGTGTTTCTGGGAAATTAATCAAGATCCTCTAGAACATTTTTTTTGCTTAATAAGGGTTTATGGGATTAGAAATATAAATCCCTCGGTCTTGTACTTTAAAAAGACATTTAAATCTTTAATTGTAAATAACTTTTTTCAATTCATTTGCCTAATGCTAACTGCAAAGAGGATCAAACAGAAGGAGCATTGTGCAGGTTGCGTTGTTTTCTAACAGGAGAAATTGTACCGGGCATAGGATATTTGGATAGGGAAAATAAAAATGAAAAATATGCCATTTTAAATCTTCCGATTAGAAAAACTAGGATTAGTAGATGTACAATTAATTATATGATCGGTTTCTTTTGCAAAAAACTTAAAAACAAACTGTCTGTAAGTTTTGCTCAGATAATATTATTTATATATCTGAAACAGGAGTCTATGCAGGTTTTGTGAAAGCCAGGAAGTACCCTAAATCTTCTCTTAATACACCTGGCACATTGTTGTATTATGTAACCGGTAGAGAACTTAGTATACTATATTACATTATATCAAGGTATTGTCATCTACCCAATATTTCAAATCACTTGAAACGTTATTTAATGGAAAATATTGATATAAAACGTTTGGCATGTAACGAGCTCCCCAAATTTGCACATGAAATAGCTAAAGTTTTTGTTAAGTATTGTTTATATTTCTGGTGCAAAAAAATTAATTTGATTGTAAATGGAAAAGATGAAAAATTTATTAGATTTGTAAGACAAAACCCTTTGGCAAGCATAGATCCTATAAAGTTGATGGCTTTAAGAAAATATCAATCTTCCAAAAATAGAGCAAAAAATATGATGTAAATAATGATATTAAAATGTATTGTATTGTTATATAAATTTCTGACTGCACAAACGTCTCTTAGGTAAATACTAGATGGTCTCGAATTATGTACTGTAATTGCAAGAGCTGATAGCCCTTTCAAATGTAAGGGTACCTTCTTAAATGCATTTTTTTTCAAAACTACAGTATGAGATACACCCCTATAACAGTGTAAAGTAAAAACCATTCAGACACTTTTAAGTAACAGGTTTATATTTTAAGGATTAGTGTCCGCTTATTTCATCTCATGCGATTAAGGGGTAGAGTTTTTATTTAAAAAGATTCTAAAACTCAATTTTCCATACTATTATGCAAAAAGATCGTCTTCTCACATTTCGAAAATGTCACTATTTTTAAGTAATTCCAAGTTTAAAATAAACGTGCATTTTTATATAATCGCATCAGACCCATTTAATATGTCAATTATCCTGTGGAAATGGAATAGATTGTTTCGGAGGACAATTTAATAATTTTCGAAGGAATCAATATTTTACTGTAAAGTAAGTTACTAAAGTTTTGCTTTATTGCGGTTGTTCAAAATGCCCTCGATTTTGTTGTATACACAATCTAATTCTCTTATTTAGTGCTTGTTTACAGCTGCTTTCTATGTCCAAAAACTAAGATAATCTAATCGAAGTTAAAATAATCTTAGTTGTGAACACCTTCTTTTTACTATTAAGGAACTTGAAGATCTTTCGAATTTGCCTTACCCCAGATGAGGTTCCTACAGTTCTACCTTAGATATTAAGGGTCAACTGCACCGCTTACACTTAGGGCCAACTGCACCGCTTACACTTACACAACTAAGGTTCACTTACAACATAAGTGCAACTGTACCGCATCAAATTGTCACCTTAAGTGTAACTTTAGCTAAGGTGTGATTTAAGTAACCCTTACCGTGCCCTTACCCTACAGGTTGAGGTTATGTTCAGTTCTTGTTTACAATTTGCCGGTCTGATTTTCAAGCTTTGTTGTGAAAGTCGGAGCTATAGACTGCACACATATAAAAGTGTCGCCAGGCTGGTATCCACATATTATAGTATGTTAAATTAATTGTTCAATGGTTGTAGGTGGAGATGCTGCTGAAATTTTTCGTAACCGCAAAGGTTTTTTCTCCATTAATGTGCAGGCTGTTTGTGATGCAAATTGCAACTTTATTGACGTTGTTGCACGGTGGCCTGGGTCAAGCCATGACAGTATAATTTTTAATAATTCTAATATAAAAAGTATATTTGAAGCAAATAGGATGCCACAGTGTGTCTTATCAGGTATGTATTTGAAAATACTGGTCCGGTCACAAATTTAGAGGACAAGATGTGTAATTTTGTTAACATTTTTAGGTGATAAAGGTTACGAATTAAAAAATTATTTCTTAACACCATTATTAAATCCCATAACTGAAGCAGAACGGTTATATAATGAGTCACATATTCGTACACGCAACAAAATGGAATGTACATTTGGAATTTTAAAGCGGAGATTTCCGGTGTTGGCTTATAGTTGTAGATTGAAACTGGAAAATATCCAACCTGTCATTATTGCAGCAGCAGTTCTGCACAATATTACACGTATGCAAAATGAAGCAGAACCAGGAGTTGATATCGAGGATATGAATGCCCAAGAATTAGATCAGTTGATTTTGAATGGTCAAATCCAACCGATTCCAGCAGCTGAGCCAGTTAATCGTCACAATACATACAGATCACTGCTAATTGAAACATATTTTGCTCATTTATAATAAATTTATTAGTAAAAGGTTTAGCTCTAAATAATCCTGAGAGGATATATGTTGAGTGCTATTAAGGACAGAAGGAAAAGAGGGATCATCGCTATGTGGACATTACTCTCGGGTAGAGGGCGCTTTGCTGGTAAGATATAACATAGAAATACTGTTGATAAAGTGCACCACTGTATTTGCATATATCACAAGAAATCTTCTAGGGGAAATACAGATACTATGAAACAATGTTACAAAATAAAGTAAAAGAAATTGCTTTATCGATAAAGTTAGTATTGGGAACTAGGGTTTCTTTACAAGAGTGAAAACACTACTTTCGAATCAGCAGATCACTGTACTCAATGGAGTCCTGTATTACTCATAAAATTCTCCATTTTATGAGAATACCTTGTTTAGCGGAGGATGTCTGAATAGGGGACTAGAGTAATATTTGTAAAAAAAATATGATTTCTTAAAAATTAAAAATTCTTAACAAATGTTTATGGAAATCTTTGTTCTTACATACCAAAATTAAGGTAGTTACTCACCGATCACTGCATACAAAACATGTTAGAATACCCTTTATTTGGTTGAATTTTTAAACGTGCTATTGACACCAGTCTTCTAAAACAGTTTTATAAATATTTGCGTCAGTGTTTTCTTTTAATTACAGTAAGGAACCAATTCAGTGTTCACTACTGGCAAGCTGTAAGTGTTCAAATGCAAAAAGTGATGCAGGGCCAGTTCTGTAATAATTGATAAACAACAAGCTATGGTGATACAAAAAAATGCATTAAGAATATTTTGTTTATTTGTTCCAACGTTTCAGTAGTCCACATGTGTTATGTGTGTGTATGTATGTGGGAGAGGTTGTGTGTGTGTGTGTGAATGTGTGTTGTGTGTAATGTTGATATCCGTGTCACGTTCCCCTTCTAGCACCAAGACCATCGGCAGCAAGATATCGCAGTCGTCAAGGAAAAAAGCTTGACGGGTATTGCCTTATCAGTCCGGACCGTCAGCAGCCGGAAACCCAGATGTTGAAAAGGCAATGCAAGTATGCGAATAGATGTTTGTGTTTGTGCAGTGCTTTAGATGTGTTTTGTGTGTTTGTGTATGTATGTGTGTGTTATTTGCACCCGCCTTGCACCCCCCCCCGTATTAGGACCAACGGTAGCTGGAAATTCAGCATTCGGGGAAGAATGCTTAACAGATGTACTTGAAGTGTGTTTGAAATGTTAATTTGTGTTTATGTTTGCCCAGGTTACCAAAAGGTTGGATTGAATTGATATAATTTTATTCGTTTGAACTTATACTATAATAAAAAAACTATTTGTTTGTTGTATTATTTGCCTCAGGTATGTGTAAGTTTGGCTCTTAAAATTTAGCGTTAGTAAAAAGTAACGAAATTCCCTATGCTACTGCTTAAGATTAACTTATACTATTACTGCTAGTTATTTTTTGTTAGAGACGACGTTGTTAATATATAGGAGCATGCAAATTCTACATGTTAGGGGGGGTTGGGTTATTTCAAAGTCGGGTTGATGTTTTGATCTTGTTGCTTCTGGTCGTCAAGAGAGGAACTCTTGAAATTTCTGGAGATAGGTCTCTGATCTCCGAGGCAGAACCTCGGTCCGAGGAGAGGTAGTACTTTTATGCCTCTGTCCGGATAGTTTTGTTTGTGTCCTTTATCCGTCAAGATAACGTTGGTGGATGAGTGTCGTGGTTTTTTGTGTGAGTGCGTTTAAGTGCGGAGAAAGGTTTTCGTTCCAAATCATCTGGTGTAGGGTCTTGTTTAATAATGTTTGTCTATGTGCGTAGAGATACGGTTGTAAGTCATTACACCCGAATACTACATGTTCCGGTGTTCCTATTTCTCTGCACGTGCATATGTTGTTGTCAACTAAATTCATGCGTCCTCTGTATGTTGGATAGGGTACGTGCATTAAGAATAGCTACGTTACATTGAGGATTGACCTCATGTATTTATTAAAGCTTGTCATTAACCTAATTTTATTACCTTTAGACCGCAACCTTAAGCCAACAAACGGCGTGTATAAGTGCAGTATCTGGATATTTTAAATCTTTATTTGAAATAGTGTTTCAGCGAATTGTTGTATAAAGGATAAAGTGTATGACGTAATTGCAAATATTGGTAATGCACGACATACGTCAACGCATTGGTATGCTACAAAACTGACATAGGGAGCACGTTTGTGTATTTAACAAAATGGATGGCATTTTGTGCACCTTTTGTAAACAGAATTGATTAGTAGCTACTTTAATATAAGCACGTAAATACACATATTTCATAAACCTTTGTTTAATGTTTTTAAATTTTAAGAAATCGCGATTTTGCATAAACATTACTCTACCCTCCTTTTTAAGCATCAGTTATAATAAGCGATTAACAACTTCATTGAGTAGGTTGACCTACTGATTAAAAAACAAAGTTGGTTTCACGTAAATTATTTTTCTGTGGCGTGTCGCTTCTTAACTTTACACGTACACCTACAGACATTTTTATAAACATATGTTTAAATCGGAAAGTCCAGAATAAGAGTCGGGAACATTTTGCAAGTCGGGGCGTGGAAT
Source organism: Platerodrilus igneus (assembly GCA_036346225.1). Lineage (NCBI taxonomy): Eukaryota > Metazoa > Arthropoda > Insecta > Coleoptera > Lycidae > Platerodrilus > Platerodrilus igneus. The sequence goes on from JARFIW010001359.1 coordinate 769,334, forward strand.
GTTAGAAACATGAAGCAAGTAGGTAAGTTAGAGAACCTAAAAATTGAAATGAATAGGTTAGCACTAGACATAGTAGGGATCAGCGAAGTTCGGTGGTCAGAGGCGGGGAATTTTTGGAGTGGAGACTTCAGGGTGATTCATACAGGAGCAGAGGACGGAAATTTGGGTGTAGGGATAGTTATGCGAAAAAAGGTAGGATACTGTGTACAAAATTACTTACAAAAGAACGAAAGAGCACTCATGGTTAGATTAGAATCTAAACCGGTAAACACGGTAATAATACAAGTATACATACCCACCTCTAGCTACAGTGACGAAGAGGTACAAGCGATCTACAAAGATATCGAAGACATCAGGATACGTAAAAGGACATGAAAATTTAATAGTTAGGGGGATTTTAATGCAGTGGAAGGTGAGGGTAGGGAAGGAGCGGTAGTAGGTTTATTTGGTTTAGGCACGAGAAACGGCAGGGGAAATAGGCTGGTAGAATTTTGCGACAAGAACAATGTAATCATGACAAACACATTATTTCGACATCATGCTAGAAGTCGATACGTGGAAGATGCCAGGAGATATAAGGAAGATATCAAATATATTACATTCTTATTAGACAACGGTTTAGAAATCAAGTAAAAAACTGTAGAAGCTACCCAGAGCAGATATAGACACTGAGCACAACATCGTAATTATGAAGACTGCACTTAAATTTAAAAATTTGAAAAAAAGAAACGGAAAACGGCACTTTGAGTTTGAGAAACATAATTGTTATTTTAAGTAGTTTTTGTAGTTTTCCTAAATAATATTTAATAATAATGAACTTGTTTAACATATTATACAAATGTCAATCGAAACTGTTTTTTAATTTTTTTATTTGCAACAATTTAATTTCAATGTCCAGTTCTAAATCTAAATTCTAAATCTAAATTCTTCCTCTTCTCTGACTTCCTTCTTAACAATATTGTCTAAAGACGTTTTTAAATATTCCGCCTTCAAAGTTGCCACCTCTGAATATTGCTGAGACAGAAAATTGGTGTGTATCGGCTGTACAGCTTTTGGCCTTCTACGCCCAGGTGTAAATAGAAGTTTCTTGTTGTGAGTAGATTTTAAATCCTTTGACGAATGATCTTTCCAGCTCTAAAATTTTATATAATACATGTCTGATATGACAACATCATACTTACCTTTAAATCATTCTCATCAACATTAACTTCGGGTATCTGATCCTCGGGTATCTGTTTGATTAAACAATTTTATATGGTTTAAGAGAAACAAAATAATTCACTATACCTTTAGATTGCTAGCAGCACTAGTTGACGCACATGAAGCTGTATTAAGTTGGTTTGGTGTATTTTGTCTATTAGTAACTAAAAAATTATTTATGACCGATGAATTTTCTACTACCTAAAATGTAAAATATGGGTAACGAGATTATACTATACAAACAACTTACAGCAATGTTTGGAACTTCAGCTTGTTCAAATTCAAATAATTCTGAATCACTTCCAAATTCTTTTTCCATGCCATTAATGGTTATAGGATTCGTTATTTCCAATATAACATCCATGCAAGGGTCAGTTTTGGGAAAATATGTTCCACCTCCTGTAGCATGTAGTTCTCGCTTATTCGCAGCTGCCAACTTCCTTACTTCTCCTTTCTTGTTTTCATATAATTTTTTCAAACTATTCTTTGTTCTATACACTTTTGCAGGAGATTGAGAATTAAATTCTCGCGTGACTGCGTCCCAAGCACAGGTTTTTTTACTTTACCCTTTTTATAGAGTGTTATCTCCCTTATTCTTAAGTTTTGGAAAAAAGTGTATATTTTTATAGGGGCTATCAGCTCTAGCAATCACAGTACAAAATTCGGAACCAACTTATATAACTCATTGTAGTAAACAATGGCTGGTGTAAAACAACAGCCTGTTTACAGTGTTTGATTGCCCAACCTTTGACTTATCGAATTTAGAAATAGCCATTTCCATATTGTGATTATATTTATTTATTAACATTTGCTGTATCTAAACACGAATAACTGTTAATACTGTTCTGTAAAATAGTAATAGTGTGCTAGATTAGTTTAGTTGTCGAGTCTCAACAGATGTCTGTAAAAAGAACCAGTGCTTTTTTAAAATTTAAATCTTCATCTCAAAAAGATCATTAAAAGTGTGGATTTAATACGCATCAGTAGAACATTTACATTATGAAATCATTTATATTTGCCGCCATTTGCAATTTTAAAGTTGCCGCCTATTTTTATAACGGAAATGCTTGTATAGTTCTTGGCCCAAACATGAGATGGCGCCACGAACTTTTATTCAAGCTGTACTGAAGAAATACCTCTATAGTAATTGCTCCGTGACCATAATTGTTCATAATTGCATTCTTTCAACTATTCATGGCTCAAAACCATATCCAATATTTAAACCATAAAAACAACATGTTAGGAGAAGATATACCTGGAAAGCCCCAGGTGATAGGGCTAGATACCAAATAGATTATATTTTAGTTAAACAAAGATTTAGAAACCAAGTTAAAAACTGTCGTAGTTATCCAGGGGCTGACATAGATAGCGATCATAACTTAGTTAAAATGAAGTGTAAACTAAAATTCAAAAAATTGAGAAAGGTTAAAAGAGAGGGATGGGATCTAGGTAAGCTTAATGATAGTAGGGTAAAAGAGGAATATAAACAAGTATTAGATAATAAGAGCAAAGAGATAGCTGTAGGAGAGAATGTAGAAAATAGATGGAAAGAAATAAAACTGACTGTACATGATACAGCAACACAGGCTATAGGTAAGAAAAAATAGAAGCGAGAAAACCGTGGGTAACAAAGGAGATATTAGATTTAATAGAGAATAGAAGAAAGCTTAAACCTTTCAGAGAAGTGGATAGTGAAAGTAAGCAAAAATATAATACAGTTAGAAATAAGTACATGAGTGTAGAAAAGTTGGAAATAAATGGATGGAGGAGAATTGTAAGGGAATACAAGATGATTTGAGAGTAGGTAAGACAGACAGGGCTTACATGGCAGTTAAAAAGTTTTTTGGGGAAGATAGGAAAAAATGTAATGGTATTAGAGACGAGAATAATGAGCTTCTAATAAATAAAGTTGAGGTAGCAGATAGATGGAAAAGATATTTAGAAGATTTATATAAGGGAGACGATATGGATGAGTTAGAGTACGACCAAGAAGAGGATGTAGAAATAGGGTTCTCAATATTAAGAGAGGAATTTGATAGAGCTGTTCGGAATCTTAAATTAAATAAAGCGCCAGAGATAGACGATATTCCCGCAGAATTAATAAAATATGCAAGTCAGAAAACTATAGACAGATTATATGAACTAGTAAATGTAATATATGACACAGGTGAGGTTCCAATAGATTTCGAAAAAAATATTATTATTCCAATCCCAAAAAAGTCAGGAGCTGATAGGTGTGAGAATTTTAGAACGGTTAGTTTAACTTCTCATGCTTCCAAAATACTAACAATAATAATTAAAAATAGAGTAGAAGCTTTGACTAAGAATTATTTAGGCGAAGACCAATATGGTTTTCGTAAAGACAGAAGGACTAGAGAACTGATACTAATGATTAGGGTAATTATCGAAAAAAGGTTACAAAAAAATAAAAAGACTCAATTCGTGTTTGTAGATGTAGAAAAAGCATTTGATAGGGTTCATTGGATTGTTATGTTCAGGGTTTTGCGAAAAATAGGAATCTGTCAGGGATAAAAAATTATGTACTGTCTATATAAAAACCAAAGCGTAGTAATTAGATTTGATGAAATAGAAAAGGAAGCTAAGATTAGAAATGGTGTTAGACAGGGTTGTATACTGTCTCCCTTGATTTTTAATGTTTATATTGAGGAAGCTTTAAACTTAGCTAGAGAGAGAAAAGAGATAGGTATTAGTGTACAGGGACAGAAAATAGACATGTTACGTTTTGCAGATGATATAGCCATTATAACAGAGTCTAGAAAAGAGTTAGGAGAGTTTTTAAATATTTTAGATGAGATACTACGGAGTAACTATAGTATGAGAATTAACTCAGTAAAGACAAAGATAATGACAAGTGAGTTACAGCCTAGTTCTAAACCAAAATTAAAAATAGGTAATACCGAGTTAGAGGAGGTAGATGAATTTTGCTATTTAGGTAGTATAATTACAAAAGATGGACGTAGCAGAAGGGATATAGTAGCTAGAATAGCTCAAGCTAGAAAAATGTTTTTAAAAAAGAAAAACTTACTAATAGTTAATAGTATTAGTTTAGATAATAGAAAAGTTTCTTAAAGTCGTACGTATGGAGCGTTCTACTATACGGTAGTGAGACTTGGATAATTAAAGAAGTAGATAAGAAAAAGATAGAAGCTTTCGAAACTTGGTGTTATAGGAGAATGTTAAAGATTAGTTGGACAGATAGAGTAACAAATGAGAAAGTTTATAGAAGGATAGGTGAGGAACCCTATATGTGGGAACAATTGAAGGTCAGGAAAGATAGAATGATAGGACACTGGTTAAGACGAGGGACTATTTAGTAAAGTTTTAGATTATAGACTACCAAATAAAAATAGAGTAGGAAGGCCTAGACAAAGCTATATTAGTCAAATTATTAGAGATTTAGGTTGTGAAGGCTATGTAGACCTTTTTAGACTAGCTCAGAATAGAAAAGAATTTAGAGCTGCGTCAAACCGACTTTAAGTAAGTTCGAAAACAAAACAAAAAAAATAAAAATCAGTTAACTAAATGTCACCAGGACATAATTCACAATTAGTTAGCGGTCTGGCATGTTGACAGCGATTCGCTGCTTAAGCCTTACCATAACATATAATTTAACACTTTTCCTTTTTGAAGCGGATAACCAGGTTATATTTCATTTCCTTATAAATGGTAATCATGTAAACATGTTAGAGTTCTTTAACAACCATCAGGTTGCTATTATCTATGTAGAGTCAGCTGGATAGGAAAAAGATAGAAGGATATAGGAAGACCTAGACCAAACTATATTAGTCAAATTATTAGAAATTTAGGTTGTGAAGGGTATGTAAAGCTTTTTAGATTAGCACAGAATAGAAAAGAAGTTAGAGCTGTGTCAAACCGACCTTAAGTAAGGTCGAAAACAAAATGATGAAAAAATCTTCGGGCAGCGGCTCTTTCGGTACTTAGATTGGCAGAGACCATAGGGGTCGGTATGGCAGTCTAAGACACACTAGCGCGATGTGAAAGGCAACGGGAAACCACCATATTACCTCCCAAGTACACAGTGTACTTAAATTGTAACAAACATGATGGTATTCTCTGGGGTAAAAGATTCTGGAGTTGAAATAGTCCCCCATTTGGATCTCCAAGAGGGGACTACTTCGGAGGATACGATCGGAAAATTAAAAATAAGAGTCGGGAACATTCTGTGAGTCGGAGCGTGGAATGTTAGAAGTATGAAGCAAGTAGGTAAGCTAAAGAACTTAAATATCAAAATGAATAGGTTATTACTAGACATAGTAGGGATCAGCGAAGTTCGGTGGTCAGAGGCGGGGGATTTTTGGAGTGCAGACTTCAGGGTAATTCATACAGGAGCAGAGGAAGGAAATTTGGGTGTGGGGATAGTTATGCGGAAAAAGATAGGATACTGTGTAGAAAATTATTTATAAAAGAACGAAAGAGTACTCAGGATTAGAATCTAAACCGGTAAACACAGTAATAACACAAGTATACATGCCCACCTCTAGCTACAGTGACGAAGAGGTAGAAGCCATCTACAAAGATATCGAAGATATACTAAGATACGTAAAAGGACATGAAAATTTAATAATTACGGGGGACTTTAATGCCGTGGTTGCTTAGGGTAGGGAAGGAGCGGTAGTAGGTTTATTTGGTTTAGACATGAGAAACGACAGGGGAAATGGGCTGGTAGAATTTTGCGACAAGAACAATTTAATCATCACAAACACATTATTTCAACATCATGCTAGATGACGATATACGTGGAAGATTCCAGAAGATATAGGAAGATATTAAATAGATTACATTCTTGTTAGACAACGGTTTAGGAATCAAGTAAAAGACTATAGAAGCTACCCAGAAGCAGATATAGATACTGGCCACAACATCGTAATTATGAAGGCCGCACTTAAATTTAACAATGTGAAAAAGAGAAACGGAAAAAGGCACTTAAACTTAGAAAAACTAAAAGGTAAAGATATTCAAAAAAGATTCGAAAAAAAGTCAAATGAATTGCTCAAAGATAACGGGAAAATATCCGATACTAAGGAAGTAGAAACAAAATAGAATAACATTAAATCCAGCCTAGACATGGCGGCCAGAGATATTCTGGGGTATACACAAAAAGAAAATAAGAAACCATGGATAACAAAGGATATCCTGAATTTAATAGAAGAAAGACAAAAATACAAAAATAAATCAGACAAAACAGGAAAACAGAGATACAAAGCCATAAAATGGGAAATTATTCGAAAATGCAGGAAAGCTAAAGAACAATGGATTGATGAAAAGTGCAAAGAGGTACAAACTAAGATGGAAGTAGAATAGACAGATGAAGCATACAAGCTAATAAGAATCAATTTTAGGGATATAAAACCATATAGCAAAAATATAAGGGATGCACAAGGAAATATCATTATAAAAAATGTAGAGAAAGTGGGTAGATGGCAAGAATATATAAAGAATATATATGCATGAGAGGAACTAACTGCATTAGAACAGGAATTAGACATTGAAAATGATGACTTGGGATATCCTATACTTAGAGATGAGTTTGAATTAGCATTAAAGGGTCTGAAAAATGTTAAGGCGCCGGGTACAGATAAGATGCAAGCGGAAACTCTAAAAGCCGCTGGACAAGCAGTAACAGAACGTCTCTTCCAACTTGTAAGCTATATGTATGAAACAGGCGAGATACCCAAAGATTTCAAACGTAGCATCATAGTAACTATACCAAAAAAGAAAGGCGCGGATAGATGCGAAAATTTTCGAACAATAAGTTTCACAGCACACGTTTCAAAAATATTAACTAGAATTGTACAAAGATAAATGGAAAAACGGGCTGAAGAAATACTCGGAGAAGACCAATTTGGGTTTAGGCGAAACAGGGGAACACGGGAGGCTATTTTAGCTCTGAGAGTGATAATGGAGAAAACAATAGAAAAAGGAGAAAGCGTGTATAGAGGGTTTGTAGATCTGGAAAAAGCATTCGACAATGTAAAATGGAAAAAAAATGTTCGAAATACTCAAAAAGATTGGAATGAGTTATAGGGATAGACGAATAGTACATAGCTTATACAAAGAGCAAACAGCAGTAATAGAATTGAGCAGGAACATAGAGAAGTAAACATTAGGAAAGGGATGTGCCCTCTCCCCATTGATTTTTAACTTGTTCATAGAAGAGGCAATGAATACTGTCAAATGCAGGAAGACATTTGGAATTACTATGCAGGGACAAAAAATTGATATGCTTAGATTTGCAGATGATATGGCGGTATTAGCATCTAGCAAGGAAGAGTTAGAAGCTGCTCTTAATGAAATGGAAACGGTTGTAACAGAGAGATACTGTATGGAAATTAACAAAACTAAAACTAAAGTACTAGTATGCAAAGGAGGGAAAATAAACCAAAAATAAGAATACAAGTATGTAACACGAACTTACAAGAGGTTAAGGATTTCTGCTACCTAGGAAGCCAAATAACGCAAGATGGGAAATGCATAAAAGATATAAAACAAAGATTAGCACAACGCCGTGCTACATTTAACAAGAAAGAGCAACTACTGTGTTCAAATACAACAAACATAGAAACAAAAAAAAGTTGCTTAAAACATATGTGTGGAACACAGCACTGTACGGCTGTGAAGCCGAAGCAGAATAGAAATCAATGGAGGTACGCATTCAACCACTCCCAAGATGGATAAACTAATGACCAAAAAATAACTGTGCCTAAACATGTTGATTATTATAAGCAACGACAAGAATTAGTTGGGCAATATTCTCGAATAATTTTAATTGTGTGAAAGGATTTACTGGAAAACCATTATTTTGGCAAATGTGTAAGCATTGGGGGATCTTGGCAGCCACAGGTTGCTTAACCCCCTTCACTGAATCTCGGTAAAATAGGGCATAAAATTAGAAAACAATAGAAGGGAAACGAGGTGTATACATGCTGTGTGAAAATTTCAGAGAACTATGTAGGCTAGCTCAGAATATATGTGCAGGTACGTGTTTAACCAGTTTTGAGACGGAAAACGTAATGACGAAAAAATAAGCGCAGATAAATCTGATGATTAGTATAAACAACTAAAGGTGTTGGTTGTGAAATATCTGCAACCAATGTCGAGTGTATGAAAAGATATATTGGAAAATATATTAAATCGGTAAATGTTTAAGTGTTGGGGGAACTTAGCAGCCACATGCTGCTTACTTCCCTTCACAACCACTGAATGTAGGAGAAATAGGGATATATAATTGTAAAACAATAAAAGGTGCTCGAACCGCATCTAACAAGAAAGAACAGCGCCTATGATGAAAGATAACAAACATAGAACAAGAAGAAAATTGTTGACAGCATATGTGTGTGGAGCACTGCACAGTATGCCTATGAAATACGAACAGTGTGAAAAGCAGACAGAAAAACGGTAGCAGCCTTTTGAAATGCTGTGCTTCAGATGTATAAGGACAATAGTATGGACAGACAAAGATAATAACAAATAGGTTATAGAAATAGTAGGGGAATAAGAATATCTGGGGAAAAAGAGAAATAGAAGGGTGGAATACGTTCTAAGGCACTTTTGGGGAATAGTATGGGATATATTACAAGCAGAGATAGGAAAAATAGGTAGATGTAGACCTAGATCAGATAGTGATAGATGCAGACTGTGCAAATTTCAGGGAAATCTGTAGGTTAGTTCAGAATAGGAAACAATGATGGTACGCGTCTAGCCAGTTCCAGGACTGAAGACCTAATGATGTTGAAATAAAATGTACAATCAAACCAAATAATAAAGCGGAATGCTAGTGACGCTGTTTTGTGTAGGTAAACGCAGCGCTCTCGAAGAAAGTTCTAAGTGGGCGTATCTGCGAATTCTATCATGTCTTAAAAGATAACTTAAGCTCGTTGATGACAAGGTAATTAAATACTAGTTTATAATAGTGCAACTAAACTCCACTGACTGACTGTCAATTCGATTTCAATAGTTTTTATGAAAGAGCTGCACTCTAAGCTTGTTTATATACTACGTAGTATATAAACAAGGACTCAATCGCAAAATATGTGGCTACACAATGATATTCCCGTCTTAATTGCATTCATTCAACTATTCACCGCTCAAACCTATATCCAATATTTAAACCATAGAAATCTTTCGTGTGATATTACTATGGTCCGATAGATGTCTTAAACAAATTGTAGATTTTATTTGAACCTGAACTATCATTTTATTGCATCAATCCCCTTGATGGCGCTGCTAACACAATTTTAGAAGTTAATCTGAAGAATCATCTTGTGTTTATATGAAGTGGAATTGCAAGGTTTGCTAATTATAGGATTTCTAAAACCTCATATTTTTTAATCTCTGCTGTCATCTATCGCGACATTCCGAAGTATAAAATTTTCTCGTTTAAAAATATCTGTCACTAGTTCCATTATAATCCACCAGAGGCAGAAACCTGTATTCTGGGTTCATGCAGTCTTCGAGTGAACAGTTGAACTGGTTAATAAGATCAGTCCGTTAATGAAGGCCGAGGGTCCTTAATTCTTATCTATGCTTGCGCGACCGTGTTGACGTATTTTTTAGTTTTGCGATATAATTTTTAAGTGTGTGTGTGTATATGTTGTAACATATTAGTGTAACGTCCAAATATTATCAAAGCGGATAAGGAAGTGATAGCGTAAAGCAGCTTCTACTCATAATTTTTATCTTTTTCACAATTGATCCTCAGGTAAGATGTTTAATTTAATACGTATCAGTATATATTCTTATCTGCTGGTATTTTAATCACTTCGATATAGATATACACATACGGGCATGCAATTAAAGTGGAATTATTTAACCCCAATAAATCCTCTCAATGGCTGATTACGTATTGCGTTCTTGTTATTAAAGTTTATTTCAACAAATGAATGTCGTCGTCTTGACAATGAATTGATTACCAGGACGTTCTAATGTTCAAGACGTAGTCACACAAATCAAGCGTGCGTTAATCTGTCTATTTGTTCTTCTTACGCAATATCCACATATTTTTTGGCTAAAGTGGATAACAATCAGGCAACTCCTATAAGATTCCTGCTATTAACTATTTTTAACCATGCCCTTGTAAAATTATAGGTTCCATTGAGAAAATAGACAGGCAGTTAGAAATTATTTAATAAGTGGAAACATTTATGTACGTCCTTCAAAACTGTTTTACCAAGTCATGTTCACGGTTATATACAAGGTTTTCCGTAATTTTCTGACTAGTGTTCCAGCACTAGACGCGGGTTTGCAATATTCTAATTGCGTACTTCTAATTTTTCGTTAATACTTTTATACAACCTTTCGCCTGTTTTGTATAGAGAAGGATATAGGTGGGCTATTTTAGAAAATAATAGGAAATTGTACTGTGCGCTGTCCTGCTCCAGGAGGTAAGTGTAATTTTACAAAAATCATTTTCGTGATTTTGTAGTTTTCCTCAACTCGAACCCCTAGCTTGGGTTGATTAATTAAATTCTGCGAAATTACCTGTAGAGAACTCCACTAATCATCACCTAAATCAATTTTGTTTCTAAGCTTTGGATTATGATATGTTCTAGTTGTGTACCCACTGATGATGCTCTTAAAATTGACACCACACGGCTAGCTCTACTCACAGCTTCTTCAGGAATACTCATCACGGCTGCTCATCTGCTCTACAACCCATAACTACCTTTCTTTTTAAAAATAATAATAAAAAATGATCCTTCTAACCAAAAATACAACCCTTTTGACTAATTAACATTAAAATCACACAATCTCAATATTTACACCGGTGTGAACTTAGCAGTTAATTTCCAGCAGCGAATTAACGAGTTTTGCCGAATGACCAGTGGCGTCGGTAAAGAAGGATACACACAAACAAGCTGCTCAGCAGCGAATTTCAAAACACATTAAACCATATAAGTCGCATATAATGCACTGCCACTCAATTTTAATTAATCTTAATAGAATACCACAAATTCAAATTATGAACAACCTTATTAACAATTGCTACTGATCCTCCTTAAGAGTTTGGATTGGGTCTGGCCCACGCAGTTTTAAAGAAAAAACGGTTATGAATTTTTATAGTTAGATCTGAATAGACATTTTAAACTCAAACTTTTGCCCGTGGTATTCTGTTTATGCCTGAATTGCGGGTATGTTTCTCTTATTTAGGGCTCGCTAATGATTCTCCATAAGAGTTTGAATTGGGTGTGACCCACGCAGTTGTAAAGAAAAAACGGTTATGAATTTTTATAGTTAGATCTGAATAGACATTTATAAACTCAAACTTTATTACACTTCTATTGGTGATAGTTTATATGGTCGATAAAACAGTTTGCAAAGTATTACACTTTAGATGGTGATACATTTATATGGTGATAGTTCCTAAAAGTCGGTAATACAGTTACCAAAATTCATAAGATACATCGCGCAAGCGCAATAAGAAAAGCGAGTGACGCCTCTAGCGGAGGGCAGCGCGAACCCCTTTTACAGGTTTCGCGTGGCCAACTACCATGACGTCACCAATAATTTATATTGAGCCATAATCGGAAAATTTACATACATATAAGATAAAAGATAATTTACTCACATAAGATATCCGGCTACATCCCGGAGGGCCTAAAGATGGTGATTCCTCCGGAGCTGCTAGCGGGGCATGGACATCAGGAGTCGTCTCGCGGTCGTGGAGTCCGGTACGCCTCGAAGTGGCTGCAAATTTATCTACCTAATATGTAGGGAGCGGCAGGATCAGGTTTTATAGGGGACGACAACAAGATAAAACAGAAGGAAATCTACATACTAGAGATAAGGCACACTACTATACCCTAGACCAACACCTTGAAATTCACGTTTTAGAAGCGTCACGGAAACACGTTCTCCCATTTATTGTCTATCCTCACTGTTTGATCTTTTCAATCCGCACGAAGTTATTCGCCAACCTTAAACACTGCGAATTGATATAACTAAGGAAGTAACAACGCCTAATTTTTAAAATTGCGGTACCCTATTTGAA